>JAUBNQ010000012.1:28566127-28580807 GCA_032353495.1 Ctenopoma kingsleyae
TGTGTGTGTGTGTGTGTGTGTGTGTGTGTGTGTGTGTGTGTGTGTGTGTGTGTGTGTGTGTGACTCATTTGAAATACTTTTTAAACAAGTGAGTTTTTAAATGTTTTTTAAAGGTGGTGATAGTCTAAGCTAGTCGAATGAAGCAGGGCAAGTCATTCCACCAGCCAGGGACAACAAAGGAGAAACGCTTAGAAATCGCAGTATATGCATCCACAATCTTTGAGTTTCAGACAGATTTCTTCACTCTCATGCATCCCTGTTAAAACTATAAGATCTCAACTCCAAACCGTGGATCACCCCCCAAGTGAACCAGTGCTTTAAAGAAAAATACATACAGCCTTTTGAGAGAAGAACTGGAGCAATTTGAAATTCGCAAACCGAAACACTAAAAATGAGGTACTCGGGGCAAAACTAAAATACAAAGACAAACTGGAACATGAATTCTCTAACATGAACACAAAACAAACATTTAAAAAAGTAAGGACACTAACAGGATTGGAACCAAAAACCACAACCTGTGCAATAACATCCAGCACTATTTGTTAGAGAACTCAATAAATTTTACACCCGTTTTGACAATAAGGACCTCTCAGCAGAATGCGAAAAATGTCTGAGCCCTCCCTAGACCAGACCAGAACAGGATGAACCACCCCCTTCACCATGGAAGATGCGAGGTTTCAACTCAGCAGTTGCAAGCTGGGCAAAGCCTCTGAGCCCGATGGTATCTCAGCCAGAGTGCTGAAGAGCTGTGCATTTTTGAATTTGAATTGAATTGAATTTTCCATTCTCTCTTCAGTAAAGCTTACCTCACTGCCACCATACCGTCCATCTGGAAAAAGGCCATCATAATCCCTGTTCCCAAAAAGCCGAGGCCAACTGAACTTAACCACTACCGACCAGTTGCACTCACATCCATAATAATGAAATACCTGGAGAAGCTATTGCTAAACATCATCCTGCCAGCTGTCAGCCCACAACTGGATCCCCTCCAATTTGCCTATAAGGCTAAAAGGGGCACAGAGGACACTGTAGCCTGTCTGCTGCACCTCCTTCTCCAGCATCTGGACTCCCCAGGCCACTTTGCCCGTATACTCTTTGTAGACTTCAGCTCTGACTTCACTTCCGTCCAGAGGCACCTGATGATCCAGAAATTACATCACCTTAACATCCCCACCAGGTTAAGAGACTGTTGGTAATCTGTTCACTTAAAGGGCTTTATGTTGCTCCCCATCTCCTACTGCTACTCTACCAGAGCATCATACAACCACTTCTATTGTATTGTTCCACCTGTTTCTTCAACATGCTTTCTGTTAAGAATCGGACCAAACTTACAAAGGTGACCAACATAGCTGCAAAAATAATAGTCTTCCCACACCAAATCTCACCGAGCTCAATAGCAAGGCTATCACACGCATTGGAATTTCAATAGAACAGGACTTAACTCACCCACTAAATGAACATCTTGTCCTACTACCCTCTGGGCGCAGGTACAGATCCATAAGGTGCAGGAGGGCCAGCTTTGGAAAAAGCCTGATCCCTTCAGCTATTAAGTCTCTCAACAACAGACCACGCTAAATGGGACTAAATCTGTGTAATCTGTGGTCGTAGTGTGTGAGGTGTAAGTACTGTGGAAAAATATGTTGTTGTTGTGTTTTGTTTTTTTTTTGTAATGTCTGCTATGTCGTATGGTTGATGCTGTTGTGGTGTGTTTTTGTCAAGTGAGTGCAGTGCTGTGGGAAGGAATTTCCCTCTCCCTCTATAAAATCAAAATCAATCAATGATGAAATTCCATCAGATGAATTTGAACAAGAGTTGAAAATACAAATTATTTACAGTCACAGCTGAAACAACTTAACCCAATCAATGATGTAGCTAAGCTTGCTACTACTGTTTTTAGCAGTAACAGTCCTATTACCTCTTTTTGCTAGCTAACAAGTTCTTTAGCTTTAACCAGCAAACAAGTAAAGCAAAGGTCACTGAATTATTTTAATGATTTAATGTTCTTCGAATGTAGAGAAACAGACATGATACAGAATAGTCCATATTTCTGCATTCTATAATTTCTGCATTATCCTAAAGTCTCTTAATGACTTCTTCTACCGAGAGCCGACTCAGTCTGAAAGATTCCTAATGAGGAGCTGAATGCCTGCCGACCTGCTGCATTCACTTCCACTGAGCTTGATTATCTCAGTGCTGATTTCCAGCAACGTTGCAACTCTGCATGGCTTCTCTATAAAGTGAGATCACAGCTGATGGCTTTGACAGATAATTAAGATGGAAAGGAAGAAGCAGCCGATGACTTGCAGAATGTCAAAAGAGGATCAAACCGGTACAAGTAGGCTACTCCCACTGCAGAGTTATGCAAATATACTGTATTTGACCAATATTTTCTTCATGTGTTGTTGACTCATGCTGTTTTTAATGACCTCAGGTACATCAGCCCTGATGTAAAAGATTTTCTTGCAAACAACTTGTTGATTAAACCATGTGACAGTGATCTCCTTGAAACTTGCATTCTCTTGTTTAACTTTTGAGATGACAGCATGCCTAACTCCCTATAGAGTCTTAGTGCTAATTATTTATTATAAGTCCCAGCAATATGGATTTGAAGTGTTAATGAGATGACACCCTCTTCTTTGGCCTTCCTCTCACTTCGCCTCGCTTCAGGCCTTAGTAAAGGTTTAAAAAGCGTGCCACTGGCTGACACGTGCCATGGGCTCAGCTGCCAACGAGGCTCACTTATTGATTCACTGTGGTTTTGTGAATAAATTGACAGGGTTACTGACTGGCTGTAGTCAGAGAACATGACTGTTTATAAGTAATAGCCAGCTGTTTGCTTATGAGTTCATCCAGTTCTCAGTAGATGCCAGTATTACCAGCCTCTCTTCTCAATTTCAGTCCATTCTTATATTTAAATAATCTGCTGTAAGTAATCTTTCCCTCACGTTCTCTCAACATCTACCTTTCCCTCCACCTCTTTTGCTTTGTCTCTGAATGGTGCCATCAGTCCTTACTGAGGCCATTGGCCAGGCTCATCACACAAGGAGTGGCTGGCTGCACCTGTACGCATCTCTGTGGGACAGCGGTGAGTGCTGAGGGACAGGCCTGAGATACATCTGCCATGACACTAATGCAGTGACTCAGCACTCAGTGCTCAACAATATGGCCTGGACAGGCCCCTAAGGAATCTGGACGCACATATGAATGAACACGCACACGCACACACACAGGAAACCTAGTCTTTAAATGGGTGTCCAAAGATTCCTAAATGTTGGGGAACATACGTACACATGCATATAGATATGTACAGAGTCAGGCATGCACTGTGATGCCCCAGGTCCCTCCGCTGTCTCTTCATGTGTTTGCATAAAAGCCCAGATGATGGAAAATAGGCTATGAAGCATCTGGAATACAAAAAAGAAACAATTTTCTTCCTTCCAATATCATTTTGTGTTTGCTTCTTTTTCTCAGAGCCCATCTCCCACATGTCCACGTAAATTGCCTCCTTTGTGAAATATACAGTGTGGGATGGAGGGATTCTTAGAAACATACACACACTTTGAGGATTATGTGGGGATACGGGGAGTGCTGCAGCTGTCGCCCTAACTATGATAAATGGCAGAGAGACAGGTTGAGATGGTTTTGTCTTTGTTTGCGTCGGCATCAATTGTCCCCCTGAGCAGAACAGTGATAATGCCTTTAATAGCTCAATCTCCATCAACTTCATGAGCAAAACATGCACAGGCGAATGTGCCAAGATGCGCAGAACTACTGTTTGGTCCATATGCTTTGAGTCCCATATTCCCTCCCCCCTCGTCGTCACTCTCATGTGGCCTTGGTTGCTTAGCTCCTCGATGAGGCTTACTGTCTTCTTTCTGCTTGTCCACTTTTTGTTCCACACCAGCGTTTGATGTCAAGGCCATCTTAATGAATGTCTCCCTCATACATGCTGCTTTCCAAAGTCAGCATGGAAGAAAGATTTAATGATAAATCAACAAACGATGAAACAGAGAGCTGAGGAAGGAAGCAGCAGACTTGTGTTCACTTTAAAACCCAATTCAAATATACAGTATATATATTTACAGCGCTGTGCAAACGTCTTAGGCTACTATTGGATAATTTTTTTTCAGCAATGCTATGATGTCCATATACAGTGAAACCTTGGGTTGTGAGCATAATTTGTTCCACAAATGTGCTTGTAATCCAAAGCACTCATATATGAAAGCGAAACTCAGATGATTTGTTTCACAACCCAAAAATATTTGTATAAAAATGATTAAACCAGCATTCACTTTCTGGACTGAAATGCCTGGTCACCATGTTTTCACTACTTCTCTTATTAATGAAATCTGTTTTTGTACACTTGCTGCTGTTGTGCAAATTTAAATATGCAGACGTCCCTCACACAGCACATGAGGACAGAGTACAATATCATTTACTGTTCTAACCGATTCTGACTAATCATGAATAATTAATGAAGTTACCGATGTTGAGACACCTGCAGAAATGCGCACAGAAGTTCTCACAGCATATGGATCCTTTCACTGAGCGATGTCTACACTGTAAAAAAATTAAAAAACGGTAAAAAATTATGGCAGCAAAGTTGCCAAACAGTTACCATTAAATTATGGTATAATACCAAATGTTATTTTATAGTAAGTTGCCATTGAAAATTGCAGGTTTTTTCCATAGATTCTCACTGAGATTTTACAGTCTATCGTTGGTAGAATTATTGTTGTGCACCATAATAATAACATTTACAAAACGTAGAAAAACAAGAAAACACTTAAAAATAAAATTTAACTTTCATCATTTAAAGGCATGACTTCCTTAAATTATAGTACATTCTCGTATTTAGTGGTAAGCACTTGTCTTTATTCAAAATTAGACCATCAACTGTCAACTCAGCCGTCTTCCCCATGACTGTGGTCTAGACAGAGAGGTAGAGTACGTAATTTTTTCTCTTTGGACCGGAGTTTGAGGCGCTGTTGCAAATGGAGATAAAGTTTGGAGGAGGAGTAAGATTTAATCTTAGAAATGAACAAATTTAAGTGAAAATTGTGTAATGTAGTTTCAATAGAAATATCTGAGGGGGGTAGGTGTAGATTTTAATTGACACTAACAATTCTGCCTGTCTGACCTACTTCATTTTCCCTGCTCTCGACATAAACTGAAATACTGTGAAGGCTGTTAGCAGACTTAACTACCTTGGCTCTATAGTAGTGCAACACAAATGACCATAACAGCTGTATTTTGGTTGATCTTATTATGTTGAGAAATGACAGCTCAGCAGTGGGTTGAACTAAGGTGGAAACTTTTTGCAGTGCAGTAGGCACAAATGCGCACAGAAGTTCTCACTGTGGAGATGGAACAGGATTCCTCCCATGTTCCAGCTGACCTCTTGCTTGAAGTCAAAGAGACAGTAAAAACTCATCTGTGTATGTGTGCTTGGCTGCAGACAGACCCTGTGTACACACAGACATAGAGGACTAATAATATTTTCCACAGGAGATGAATCTGTTTTTCTTTTTGTGGTTTCTCAGATGAACCTCAAACATTTTCTGCTGAACTAATGGAGCAGATGGGATATACGTTGTTAAAGAGGAATCCCAAACTCAGGGTTAGGTGGGAGAGTATTTTGCTTCAGGATTGAGTGGGGGAGTTTGGTTTATGGAGAACTGAACACAGGGCTGCAAACGCCTTCATTGTGCCGAGACTTAAACTTTATTTTAAAAATAAAAAACATAAAAAGACTGCCAGCTACTGTTGATTAGATCAGCTTTCTTTGGGGTAGCAGTACTTGCTTAATGCTAGTGAAAGAATGTGTATTTTGTGTTTTGCTATTAAGTTTCAATTTGTCACTAACTGTGCTCCAAAACGTGCTCCTTTTAATGACTATACCAGCATCAGAATCTATTTAGGGCACATCTTTAGGCTGCAGACCCTTTTTGTGGTTTATCTGATAAAACATTGGGATTTTTACTTTACTAAAGTAGTACTTTGTACTGCCTTTAGAGACCTAATGCAATACATTATTGTCACATTATAGGATATGTAACGTGGTAAAGCTTTAAGTGTTGACCTCGGTAACCTGAGTGAGTATGAGCTCATTTTACCTAGATTCAGACAGCACCAGTGATTTCAGTTATATTCTCTGACAAAAAAATGTTACTGCTGAGAATGAATCGGGCATATTTACTGCTTAAACACCAGGACCCTGTCATTACAGTGCCATGTACAGGATGAAATTGTTTTGCCCATGGGCATTCAGCTCATAATGCTTTGGCTGCAGAGGCCTGGTTACCTTTCCCCAGCTCTGTAATGAGACAGTGGTTGCTGGCTGGTGGGGAGCAGGGGAACTGGGAGAAATGTGATTGAAAGTCAATGAAATAGAATGAGTCTTATTGATCTCTGTGGCAGATACACAGTGGGGGAGCAGACACAGGCTGCCACATGACCCCATTTAACTATAATGTGTAAAACCCCACTTATCGAATCACCCTCCCACATACAAGTCAGTATGCCAAACTGTCCTGCAAATCAAATAACTTCTGCCTGACGGCAAGGTTTAGTTGAAAGATGGTGGAGAGTCTTTGAAAGCTCATCATATATAGTCCAGAAGTGCCTCCACATTAATCCTGCGCAGTGCAGATCAAGGAGGACCCCATTAATCTCACACCGCTGTTGGGTAGTAGAAAAAAATGTGGGAACATTATTATTACCTTTCTCTCAGCAACAAATTACTGTTTTGATTTCTGCCATGGTTCAGTAGTTTAATTTGAAGAGTTGTTGTTGTAATCAGCCCCTCTTAACAGTGCACTGAACTTGCGTTTACACAGACTATAATTTTCCCAATTTGTTTTCATCAGGATCAGTAATCTTCATTTTTGGTATATACAGGCACGCACTGCCAAACTACTGTTAAGCTACATGCAGTATACTATGTACCCTTAAAGGAATAATGTGAAAAATCTAATCTGTGTCATCAACAAACTGGACTGGTTAAGCAGTACAGATTTTGAACGAAGTAGACCCAGGATGCCATGCTCCTTTAATGTGGGCAACATGTTCATGAGGATGTTTTATTAGTCTGTAGTAGTGAGTGCACTGTTCTTTGCAGTGGCAATAAGCCTGATGTTGGAACTTGACAGTCTGGAGACTGTGGCTGAAAGGAGGATAGTGGACAGGTCCAGTACCATTCTTGACAATCTCTCTCATGCACCATACCTCATTGAGCCACAGACTGATTCCACATAAGAGCAAAGTGGAAAGCTTCAGGTGCTTGTTTGTGCTCGGTGTCATCAGTCTGGTAACAAGAAATGTCTACCACTCTAATAATCACACATTAGAGCATATGAATGGAGAGTGACCTGGTGAGGGATTATGAGCTGGGAGAATTGTAGCTGCTCAACTCCCAGCTCTCAATGCTGCACCAGGCCTCTCTGGTCATTCTCGTTCAGCACTCACATTGCATCCCGCTCCACCCAAATCACACCCACTCACTCCAAAAAAGTAAAAAAAATCTGCATGTATTTCACTTTAACCTTAAACCGTAGCCTTACATCCCAAAGAACTTAAGAATGATTACTCTTTCCAAATATGAATTTGAATTACAGTGAGGCCTATGTAACAATGAATATAATGCAAAAACTCATATGTACGGAGCCCGGGAGGTGCAACGGAAGGGAAAAAAACATCAGAGGAAGAATAAATCAGGCGAGGCCATGTTAGTGGCTGTACTCAACATGCTAACATGGTGTTCACCTTTCTAGGTAAGCTAGTTAGCATGGCGGTGTATATTACTGTACAATATGTACTGTAGAGCTGATGAGAATGTTATTAGTTTCACAAGTATAATTTGTGCCAATATAAACTACTGATCAAATAAGAAAGTTTACCCGATGATGGTGTTAGGAGAAAGATAGGATTCACCAAACAAAACCTCATTAGAGCGATGTGAATGTACAAAATGTCATAAAAATATATCAAATAATTCTTGAGAAATGTCACTCTGAACCAAAATGAGTCCGTCACCTCACAGACTGACATTAGCATTCATGGAGCCCTGCTGCTAGCAGGTCTAAATTCTCAACAAGTCTGGTTCATCAGGATGGTGTGAGTGTGATTAGCCTCAGCATCCATTGTCATCTGATTCAGTTTCAAATGTTCCCATCCACTTCACACCAGTCAGATGGACACACACACAAACACATATTTCTTATATAAAATAAAAACATTTGTAACTGTGACAAAACCGTAGGACCCCACTGCTAGTATTAAGATGCTGATTGGGAAAGTGGTCAGAACAGTGGTTGTTCACATGGCAACATTACATGCCTCATTTCAAAATGAAATGGAAATCGTCAGGGGGGTGATGAAATGAAATACGAAAATGAAAAGTAAAAAGATGTTCGCTCTCAAAGTTCCCAGGCTGAAAATGCAACTTCTGTCAACAGGATAATTAAAGGAGCATAAAACAGGTGGCTGTGTGAGTTCATTTGCAGAGATATGGTAGATGTTTGTCAGACACTCACAGGCTGTCTGGTCTGCCTGTAGGTCACCGTTGGCTGTCTTCAATGACTGTCTCTCTGTAAAAGCCCAAAGTCCAAAGAGCCGGCTCTGGTTACCTGGAGGCCCTCCCCTGCACTCTGAGCCCATATCAAAGCAGGGAAGGGGCTGTTTCAGATGTCCAAGGGGATGAGAGGGGGAGCTGCTCAGAGGCTTTTCTCTTTACTTTGGATATATCTCAATAGTTAAAAGAAATATGAATTTTAGTTGTCACTCATAGTAAAGAAAATGAGAAGCATAGACCTTATTCTTCAGAGCTGCAGCCAGCAGAGCAAAATGATGAAACGAATGACCGTCATCAAGAGTATAATGATTTGAAATGAGAGGGTGTTGACAGTCCTCTGCCATTAAAGAAATTATGATGTGACATGAGGACATATGAAAAGGAGAGAGGAGAGAGAAAGAGGTTGATGTAAGGTGAGATAATGGAAAAAAATCTCACGTTGTCCAGTTTAGTCTTTGGGCACAACAGTGTAAGTGGATTTTTTGTTTGGGTCGTTTGACTTGTGCTGTAATGTTAGTACTGAATGGACTGCACAGGCTGCAGACTGACTGTATGGAAGCTAAGGTCGGTCTCTTGGTCGGTTTATCCACCTCATGGTGGGGGGCTATCAAATTCTGTACTGTGTAGTGGTAATAAGTAATAGTAGTTTAGCCTGCTAAAACACTGATCTAAGCTTGTTAAAAAGTAACCTAAAATATAAAATGGCTGCCCTCTGTAGTTGAATGTTCCACATTACAATACACTGGTACAAGCTGCACTTTCTCGCTCTCACTTCTCTCCGATGACTTGACAAATGTATAGCTGTGGTTTCCATATAGCCCTGCCTCTTCTCTTTTCGTTACTTTAATCACGTTTAATTATAAGCTATAGCTTAACGGCAGACTGTAGTATATTGCAGGCTTTGTTATGATGTAACGTCATGAAGTGAAGATGTGCATGTGCAGAACCTGTGTGACTGATTTTAGTTGACGAAGGAAACAGTTTGAGGGCAGGTGATGTTACAGAGCAAAGCTAGTCACACATAATGACTGTACTTATGTTTATGACTGACATTGGCGACCAATGATGTCACAACCAGGTGAGATCAACAGTAACTACAGCTTTACCTGATTTTATCATCACATTAAATAATACATGCAGAAGTTATTTTACCACTGTAGGCTCTACAGTCCGCCTTGTCCACATTCTCCATCCTTTTTTTTTTGTTTTTTTTTTTTTGACAAAAGAACATGCAAGATTTTCCTGTTCTTGCAGGATTGTGGTATTGTCTACTGTTAGAACTTAGAGTCATTAAGTGCGTTTCCCACACTCTGAGTCGTCAGGTGTGTGCTGCTTCCAAACTGTCAAAGACTGGAAATCTGTGATCTGTGGTAGAAACGATCTGAACACTCCAGTCTTTGGAACTCTTAACTACTCTTCAGGTGTGTTCCTTGGATGGTGGGAGAAAGCTGGAGTAACAGGGTAAGATCCAGTTGTTCTCATAAAGATGGATTCAAGGCTGTGACACACCAAGGACTGTTGTGGCTCCTCATTTCACTCAAGAGTGTAGAGAGTAAACTTAAGGCTTATTGAGCATGAGCATCTTATTTATTTGCTTTATTCTATTGTATAGTAATTGATTATTAAAATGTGTGTGCTGCTGTTATAACTGCGCTACCACAGTTTGTTTTGCTCTGTATAAGGCTTTTTTTTTATTCAAGCGGAATAAAAAGTTGTTGAGATAGAGTGATTACAGCTTATTTGATTCTTTATAAGCCCATAGGTAACATGGTGAACCACGCTGAACTGGCTGAGAACCCGCAGAGGGTGGGGGTCCAAAAACCAGGCTGACAGATGCTGGCCGATGTTCCACTGTGGCTTGGTGGGTCATGGCTCTTAAACATGTATGATGGTGTCACAGTATTTACAGCTTTATTTTGTGAGTGTCCAGAAAGTCTTGCATTTACCACCTACATACAAACACCTCATTGTGCTACCTCATTTCAGCATGTCTGTGCATCAAACCAACACAAGGGAATTCAAGGTTAGGAGAAAATACGACCTTTAGTCTTGTGATGGTATTAGGTGACAGAATTTCATGCTTAATAGCTTCTTAAAAACATAGAAACATTTTTGTTTCTTCATCCATTTTTGCTGCAGGAGCTTGCTTTGTTTGTGAGATGTTTTTAAAAAAGTCTTGTTTCCTCCCTAGT
The DNA here is from genome assembly GCA_032353495.1 of Ctenopoma kingsleyae. Taxonomy (NCBI): domain Eukaryota; kingdom Metazoa; phylum Chordata; class Actinopteri; order Anabantiformes; family Anabantidae; genus Ctenopoma; species Ctenopoma kingsleyae. Next base: position 28,576,892 of record JAUBNQ010000012.1, read on the forward strand.
ATAATCTTGAATACTTAAGGATTTAAAAGCACTGCTTCTTGACTGCAGGCCTGCTTCTCTAAATTTGAGGCCATCACCAGCTGAATGTGGAGCCAGTTGTGAACTTATACTTTGAGGATGAAGACATCCCAAGGCCAAAACAAAACTCCTTCCCTGCAGCCACAACACACCTCAGCAGATGGATCATTTAGTGTGAAAGGAAAACACTTTTTCCTGTTCCTCATTTTTGCCTTGCCACTATTGCTCATATCTTCTGTGTCGTTTATTCAACCTTGTACTCTTTATTTTGTCAGATTTAGTTTTCATCTGGCTTTTCTCTTTGCCTCCTTTCCTCCTCGTCTATCTTTCACTCTCACTGTTGGTTCATTTGTTGAGACCGTCACAGCAGGGTCATCAGAATATGCTCATATATATACAGATGCTTTATATTACAGAGATCCATGTCTGAAGAATTGGCTTTCAAGGCGATCACGCTGGACAGGCTGAGCTGAACATTGTCAGGCACATTGTAATATTGCCACGAGAGCACCAGCTGGTGTGCATTTAATAGCCCATTCAGTGCCGATATGCACCTCAATCTTCAAAGCTGTCATGAATGTTGACATGATGGAAAAGTGGGCAGCAAAGACAAAAGCCTACAGGAATACCACAGAGCAGGGGTAGTGAAGTACGATTTAAGGAGATCTGGATAAAGAAAATGTGCTCATGTTCGGGTCCACAACATCATTATTCATTATATTTTTGTTGCTTCTCAGGTGGTTGAAGCGACGTATTTTCGGACGCACACTCTTTGCCTGCTGGTGGGTGAGTGTACTCGTGTGTGCACTCACGTGTTTGCATGTGCGCATCGGGGCGGATACAGAGGATCCCGCCGTGCACGATAGGGAGAGCAGAAGAGAATTGGAAACGCACGACCATGGAGACACAGAAATGACACGTAGTTAGGCAAATAACATAAGGCTATTTAGTTAGTTTAACAAAAGGACAACGTATAGATCTGTTCTATGGGCAAGGCAACCTGAAAACGTCTGTTGTGATCTGGCGCTCTTCTCTCAGTCAGCGGAAAATATGATTAACACCCACTCATGCTTGTGGAAAAAAATACAATGAAACCGTCGTAATTTTGAAAAATACTGTGATTTAGAATTTTGATCATATAAGGTATATACTGTATATGACAGTGTTCAGTTTTTTTCTTATTTATTTTATTTATTATTGTATGTAGTCTTCGGAGTCCAGAGTTGTACTGAAGAGAAATATTGTTGAAATGGCACTGAATTATGGCTTAATGACAAGTTACTTACTTAACCTTACTGTATGTGTGTATATATATATACACACATACAGTAAGTTTAGATAAGTAAAATAAATAAGAAAAAAAAAGAACACTGTCAGATACATCGGTGGACTTATTTACCACCTAACCCATCTTAGCCAGTAAAAGAACGTGTTAATATCCTTGTTGACTGATCGTAGTTGGCTTTAAGCCTTATTGTCACTTATATTTTGTACTCTATCTTAATTTAGCAGGTAGCTTTTCTCAGATGTATTTCTGTGCTTAGTTACATCGTGGTGTTTCACATCCCCATTTTTAACCAGTGAGAGCAGATCTCAGAGCAGATGAGACACTGCAGTTTCAAGCTTCTTATGGGAAGGATGAAGATAAACACCTCGGTCCATTTGGCATTAAAGACCACCTCCACTGAAAAGTGTGTTATTCTTATAGTAGCAGTGTAGAAACACTGTCAGAAAAGAGTCACCGGTCAAAATGTGACCTCCACAAAACATAATAAAACACAATGACAAGTCGGTTCCGGCTCTGGGTCTAGACAGGACAGGAAACACCATAAGCAATGAACAAATAATTTCAGAAAAATAATGAATTTTCAACAAATAAACATTTGTCATCATGCTGATTCTAACATTATAGTTTCCTAAGCATAGAAACTGTTTGAAGACTGACTTCCTACAACTGTGTGGAGCGAGGCCTTGCATGCCTGGATATATTCCGTCCTTCCTGTCTCCCTCATAAAACAGGAGCACTTCTCTCAGGATGGAGACATCCTGCAAACAGCGGTGTAATGTCGTGGAACAAACTCCTTCTAGGCTCAGAGTTGCAGCCCATTTTATCTGCTCAATCTACCAGTCAAAGCCTGACAACAAGATTTATGAGTGAAATAAAGGCAACCATCATCTCTGGGTAAACACTGGAAGTCAAAGGAAGAGGAATATAACTTTCATTTCATTATTTTTAAGGGACAAAACACAAAGTACAAAAGCAGCTACTGAGATTTGAAAATGTTTTTCCATCCAAACATCCAGAAGGCATTCGGAAATATCAGAGCTGGCTTTGAGGAGCTCCTGAGATGCAGCAAAAGCCGGGATTGAACAGACGGAACCCTTTAACAGCCATTCAGTGTGATAGGTGATCAGAGAAAAATGAATTTTCCATATGTGGAGCGATCCCAATGACTTCAATTTGTCATCAGATGTGAAAGGTTTGCTACAAAAAGTGTTGTCATCTGTAGGATCTACATACTATAGATGCACTGAAACACACCACAGGGCTTCATGGGGACCAAATATTTTTTCAGGGAAACTGCAGTCGTTAGAAGAAAACAGCAAGAAGCAGAGTGAGGACTAGGGCTCTGAAATCCCCCGTCTTAAAGGCTGTGGATCAGGAACAGGTGTCTCATGTTTTCACAGTAAACCGTCCCATACTCTCATCATCCATGGGGTTTTTACTTTGCAATGAACTAAAACAGTATCTTGTTTCGCTTCCCCCAGCTAGTATTTACCTAATTACCATAATCCAGTTCAACAGTTCCTGTGCTCTTTCCTGGAAAGTATAGGCATCATTGTGTTTCATTGTCTGTCTTCACTCACAGCACAGCTAAGGCTGAGGAAAATAGATTGTTTATCTACATATTCTTCAGTGGTTCTGTAGTAAAGGTAAAGTTTGCTGAAATTGCATTTGTATGAATTGATGCTTTTCAATAAACATCACACATAGTAATTTGTTATGTTGCGTACAATTGGTTCTTCACAGTGGCACTGAAACTGTATTTAGTTGTATGTGCCGCAAGATTTTAAAAATCGACTCGATCCACTAAAACATAAAAAGTAATGACTGCTCTTACATTGTTACGTTTCCAACGAATCCACAACGTAATCCTGAACCCTGATAGGGGTACTGTGTAGACCCAAATATATAACAAATACTATTTTTATTATTGCTTCACTGCTCAAAGCGATCATTCTGGGTCGGGCTCCACCATGTTTCAGGCCCACTGTATGAGCAGTACCGGTGCCTTGGGATTTGTCTAAATGAGAATGAGAGAAAGATGGAGGAAAAAAATACAATTAAATTATTTATTAAATTTACACTAATGTTTGTCTATGCTGTCAGTTATAGTACTTAAAAGAAAATCGGCAGGTCATGATCATCACATTTGTTTCATTTCCCAGCCTTTGTCTAAAGTTAAAATAAGACAACTGATTACATCATGAAGGTTATCTTGTGTCTTTTAGCACAAACTCTTACAGAAGCCAGTGCTGAGGCAGTTTGAGAAGTGAGCATTTAGGTGGCAGGTGGTGGTCTAATGAATGATACAGAGTTTCATTGCCTCTTCTATTTAAATTTTGATCATTCTTTTTAAAAACCTGTCTCTTGTTAGTCTCACAACTTTATGGAAGTGAAATACTAAATTGCTAGATTACCTGTTTAAATTACGAAAGAGTTGTGAAATCTGAATATGAATGTGTATGTTTGATCTGCGCGTTCATAATGCGATTACATTGGTATTACAGTGGGTATATTTCAGTACATCAAAAGCTGACATTTGGCCTAAAAGTGGTGCTTCAGGAAATATTTATATGTTGCACATCACCATTGTTAGGGACCCCTACTGACATT
>JAUBNQ010000012.1:28593949-28604624 GCA_032353495.1 Ctenopoma kingsleyae
TGTATAACAACTCAGCAATATAGTAAACTACAAAGTAAAACAAGTGAAAAAAACACTGAGACAGTATGCACTGGTAGAGTGAGTTGCTTTTCTGATGTGGTATATGTGTGAAGCCATTTTAAGATCACTTCTCAAAATCTCCACTTTGTCCTCTGAATTTCTGCTGTGTTTTGTGAAAGAAAAAAAATATTGTGCTTTTATTTTTCAAATGATCATTTCCAACTTGAAATGTGTGGACCACCTTGCATCCGCACAGTGTGTAACCCTGGTAAGTCTTGATCTGATAATGTGTAAGTGTTGCTTTAGTATAGTGAAGTCTATTATAATGGGAGTCAACTGTGATTCATTGGTGCATCCTGTCACATTAAGTTATGAATTTCCCTTACTTCACTTCAGACTCACAGGAATGACAATAAACAACAATAGGCTGACATATGTTTGTTTTTTTACCATCACCCACACTTTCAGTGGTAGAAAAGTGAGATACACTAAAGTGGAGCTCAGTCTCTTACACATACAGATGCAGCTCAGCACTTTCCACCTGCCGCACCACGTCTGCCAAATTAATCTCTGTGAGGAGATGAGTTTAGGATGAATTCATCTCTCCTGGATGAGAGCGCAGCTCCCATACAGTATGTTGAGCCTGCTGGGAACCTGAGAGCCGTATTCTTATTTCCCCTGAGGCGGCAGTCGGTGAAACCCAGACTGAAGCATGGCAGCACTAAATGGAGCGGAGATAGGAGAACGTTATCTGTGGAGACTGCTGAGAGCGCACACACTCACACAGAGGTTCACGTCCTTAATGTGACCCACTTCTCCTTATGTTACCTGGTTGTATGATAGCTTCTTATCTTCTGTCTGTGAGATGCAGGGCCATCTGAGGTGCGCTATCCCGCTGAAGATGTTCCCTTGAATTTAAATCATCAAACAAACAGACTGAAAGAGCACACAGTGTTCAAGACAAGCAGACTTACAGAAATGTAAAAAATAGGACAGAAATAGGAGTTAGCAATATCTATCTTCTTTTATACCTTAATACATTTCAGACATTACACTGTGGTATGCAAAATGTGACGGTACGAAAAAGGGAGCTACAGGTCCAGCTATTAGAATGTTTCTGAAAAGCACTTGACGGGCATAGGATAAGTCAGAAATGTTTAATCTGTACATGATAAACTCCATACTAGTGCCACTTATTTTCCCTTAAACCAACATGGCAGCGTAAAGAGAAATAGTTGGGGGACATTGTTAGATATGTCCAAATAATGTACGTAGGTAATGTAGGTTTTCACTGAGCAATTTATTTGTGTTTTGTAAATATAAGTAAGCCAAAGCACCACGGTGGCAGTGGATCTGTTGGTAGAGTGGTTGCCCATCCCACTCTGAGTGCCAATCCCAAACCTGATTTGGTAGGGTTGCATTAGGAAGGCAGGTTGGTAGGACCAGCAACTGCAAACTGGAATCACACAGCTCGAGGCCAAGGACACCTGCAGAAAGGTACAGAGAGAGAGAGACAGAGGACAAAGCACAACTAGGGGAGAGAGAAGACACAAAGTTAATGACATGCAATTATGGCATGATATTGGACAGAGACAGGAGAGGAGAGCAGCTCAGGTCCCCCAGCGGATATCATTTCATCATATGTTAAAAGTATGGCATGCTAAGGGCAACCTGGGGAGTATTTAGTGAAAAAGAAATAGTCATGTACAAGTAGTGGCTATTTCTATGTTGTCCTAATGTACAGTGTCAACTAACAACAGTCAGAGATAATTATTGACCATAGTATAATATTTGTCATTACATACCAGTGCCATGCATTTGTGGTTTGTAGTTCAAAAAACATCATTCTTCCAATTTCAAACCTAAAACTTGTAGAATCTGTATTTGAAAACATGGGAGATCTGGCTCCAGTGTGTTGCATTCAGTCTTTTTGTTAGCAGACCACTGATGTCATTTGTTATGTTAAGAATCTGAGGAGAATTAGAAATGCATTTGTCAGTGTAATAAAACAGATGAGTGTTTTAGCCATTGCGATGTTATGCCTCAGCAAACATAAGAAACAACGCAGCCATGTCTGGATATGCTCAACCTTTGTTATGCAGCAGCTCTAAAACAGCACAGCACCATATGAAAGATATCACACATCCAAAGCAAGGTTTGATTTTCTCAGAATTATCTCCAAGCATAATTTCCTTTTTGCTCTTTACCCTTAAGTAAGACACAAATCTTTGATCACACAATCATCTTTTAATTGTTTCAGTCTGATTTCTTAAAATTTGAAGCATAAAACAAATTATTTTCTTGACCCCAATCACAAGGACACACACGTCCATGTATGATGTCTTGATGTAGATTTTCATTACTCATACATAAGAGAGAGATATACATCTGAGCACAGACTAAACACAAGCTAATGATTTATCATTTAATTATTACAACACAGCTGGAGTAATGTTCTATATGGGAAGTTGTGGTGTAATACTGCATAAATCAGCAGTGCACTGCACAGTGTAACCCCCATGAACATCAGATACAACAAACATTTCTGATAGCCATCTAACAGACAGAAAATTTCATGTTTAAGTTCAGTGCCAAACAAAGCAAAAGCCAAAGAAAAGGTCAAACTCGCCTATTTGTTTTGTGTTCTCTGTTAAAGTCATTCAGGCTGGATTTGTGTGTCAGGACAGAAAATGAAAACACAAGAGATGCAGATACAGACATTCGCACACCAACACATGATAAATGGTGTTTGGGCTCGGGAGGTTGCACTTCATTAGAAGGGAGGACAAACTTCAACAAAGCTCAGAGCTCTGTTTATCCTTCCTGGTCTCTGACGAGCCAGTGGAGACGGTCAGGAAACAATGGTCAGTGTCGACAAGGAGGCATAACACGTCCATGACCGGCCCAGACACACTCTTATTCTCTTCACTGTATAACTATAGATGTCCACAGTGGTCTCTGAAAGTTAGCCAGTCAACACTGGGATGATGGATTACCTTTAAGGACTGGAAGTCCAGCAGGGTCTCATGTTTCCTCATATGCCCTATGTTTATTATTATATGCTGTGTGGAGTCATCTGTCAACAGACCTGCCTCAGGCCACGTTGGACACAGTGAGCCTACACCAGTGCTGCTTCACTAATCAACCACATCAGGGATTATGCTCATTATCAACATTTAATGTATATCAGGTCGACTGTGTGTTGAAATAATGTAGCCGCTACTCCAGCCTCTTTCCCAGTATTCAAAAACAGGTTGAAGATGGAATTCCTTCATAACTTTCTATATACTTTGATCAAAAGAAAAAGAAAACTCCCATTATTGTACTGTATTACTGTATCTCACTCCCCTAATTGTAAAATTTTAGTATTTCTATCACACTTTACTATTAAAAGCATTTTTTTGTTTTCTTGTTTTTTTGGCAGCACCTTGAGCACATTTGCATATATGGGTTAGAAAGTTTTGTTGGCTTGTATGTTAAAAGTTTACTTGGGTATATACAGGATATACAGGCACTCACTCTTGTCTTTGCTTCTGCAGTTGTTCTGCAGATCACTTAGTACTTAATTAACAGTCTCATTAGCTTTTCTTCAATAGTTCTTTATTAAATGAAATTATGTAAAATCCTGGAACCAAACGCATTGAAATGATTAATGTTGCTGTGCTTCTTTCTGGTTTCACCAGGCAGTCATACCTACATTTGTTGATCTATTTGTGTGAATCAAGAAAGACCTTTTGTGTGCACAGTAAGCTGCTGTTGTATGGCACGTGACTCCATTGTCTGTGGAGATTCTCAGACAACTTGACTTTCATGAGGTTCTCCTAAATCCTTCGCCTCTCGTCTGAAAGCCTTTATTTTTACCTGGCTTCTTGTGAGTCCCAGGTTTTTAACCCCTGTGGACTCACTAAGTCGTTAACACCTTGAGAGTTATTGAGGTCAGATGAGAGTTGATGTTAAACTGCTTGAGATGGCATATCAAGGCTGCATTTAAAGGTGTAACAGGTGGTCTCGTAGCACAGCCTCTTACTGATTGTACTGTTTTTAGATGGATTCATTTCAGCAAAAGGAGAAAAAAATCAGCCTTTATGGAAAAAGTGTAACAGACCTTTGCCTCTTGGGTCTTTGCTTGGTTAGCAACAAGGTAATTTGGCAGCACATTATACCTTTGCTTCTCCCTAGAGCAGCCACAAACACAACGCAGGTGTTGAGTGAAACTGATTTTCGGAGCCAGTGTTGCTGTGGAGTGCAGTATCATTCAGAGAACAACAATGGCATGCAAAGTGGAACCAGTCGTTCCCCTGACAGCGAACTGAAAAGTGAAACATTAGCTCTATTGTTTGGTTTTCTGAACATACAGGAAGCGGCTGAATGAAATATAACAGGGAAAAAATGGACAGCGTGGTCTTTTCTTCCTGTGTTGTCAACTGTTATAAAGCATGACAGAGCCATGTGTTCACCTATGAGTGACAGTAAACACATCATGTTAGAGCATTCATGGGTATAAAAGTTTTGAGCAGCCTCTGACTGCTGAAAATGTTTAACGTGACTTACTTTTCATGGTCGTGCTTTTTCATGGTTCATGGTTTTGTATACGGCTGCACGTTTATATGGATATATTTGTGCAATAGATACCCATGCACGTGTGTGTGTGTGTGTGTGTGTGTGTGTGTGTGTGTGTGTGTGTGTGTGTGCGCTTGGTCCATTTTAAATGATAACCGAAGACATATTGACCTTGGAGGCAGAGCAGTGATCACAACCCAGCAGCTTGTGCAGATGGGAGGTCACAGGAAGTGTGTGTTATATTTAAGGACCTGTCAGCTGGTTTCCTGGTGACACCTCCTGCGGCAGTTGTGTCACCACACCTAATGAATCCTGTGGCCTCCTGGGACATTCTCACAGAGTTTAGTCCAAATAGCGGAAATGACTTGGCTCTGACCCACCACCCCTGTACTTCACTGGGTCAAACAGGACTACGTAGACTCAGCAAACCTTTCAAATGCTGAGAACAGAAAATGTGAATTTCCTCTTGTTGGAATAATTGTTTCTGCAACAGTTTGTGACTTTGTGAATGTCATGAAACACACAAGCACCCAACAACCATTAGCTGATTTAATGAGGAATGTCAACTTGCTTTGAGCTCTAAAACATTTATCAGATAACAAAATAAATTATCTTTAACTGCTGGTCTTGGTACGCCTACTATTTGGCTCCCCCTACAGTTGCTGAGTGTAATTCACTTTCACGCCATTGCTGTAAATACCAGTTGCGCTATGACTCCTCGTCATGGATAGCAGTAGCCTAGATCGTTTACAAGCGGAAGCTGTTGTCAAATCTGTAAAACATGACATGTCATATTTATACTAACTAGAAGTTTCAGATGAATAGAAGTCGGCACATGTCGACTGAGGTTTAGCATATTTTCTTGGCTTCAGATTTTATTAGTTTAGCATGTTGATATCCTGAGTTGTGTGGAATAATTGTGCAAACTTCTGCATTGGGAGAAAATTGTTTGAGCATGCATACTTAATTTTAGACACTGCTGAGCTTTGTGTTTAGCATGGAGTTTTTATATTCTAATGCCATTTTATCAAATGACCAATCAGGCTTCAGAAAGAAACATACTACCATCACAGCTGCAATGAAGGTGGTAAATGACATTGTTGCACTTGATAAGAAACAACTTTGTGCATCACTTTTTATTGATTTGTCAAAAGCGTTTGATACAGTTGACCGTGATGTTTTAAAACTTAGACTCCTTCACTCGGGCGTGTAGCTGCTTGGTTCACAAACTATCTCAGTAATAGGACTCAGTCCATTAAATATGATGGTCTGTGCTCTGAATTTGTGTTGAAATGAATTTGAATTTGTGTTGTGAATGAGATTGAGGTGGTTAATGCATATAAATACCTGGGTGTCTTGCTTGATGACTCCCTCACTTTCAAGCCACATGTAGAGAACCTTGTGAAGAAGCTAAGGTTAAAATTAGGTTTCTACTTTTGTTAACAGTTTTTTATGCCGTTTCCATTGCTTGTACCAGTTTTTGTTTGTTTTTCTGTTTTTGCTTGTATCTTGACTGTGTAACTTTTAACTCTTTTGCATTTATTGCTGCCTATCCTGACCAGGACTCCCTTGGAAAAAGAGGTTTTGAACATCAATGCGATTTTCCTGGTAAATAAAAGATAATAAAATAATTTATGGAACCAAGCTAGTGATACCAAACTTAACCAGTCAAGGAGAAATAATTGGCCTTATGTCAAAAAGCTGACTTCAGCTGGCTGAGAACACATGAAAATTTGAAACAGGCCTGCCATGGTGGCACAGCATGAATGGAAATGGAGCAATATTTGAGAGACACAACAAAAGTCCACTCTCTACTACTTGTATGGTGAAAGCAAACCAGCAACCACTACCTTTGCAGCCAAGCACTGCCTTGGTGTACCAGCCAGCAGTGGAAAATGTTCTGTTTATGTAAATATAGCTCTTATGCACTACAGTGAGGCCGTAATAAGTGGCATCAAAGGATACACAGGATTACATATTGTTTTCTTAGTTCCTTGCACATGAAGGCAATCTGAATCCAGTGTGGGAATAGTGGATTCCGCCACTTCCATAAAAGCTACTATATTCAGAGGTAATTATAGAATATAAATATAGGGAATCGTTATTATGGAAAATATACGGATGGTAAATGGTATAAAATCTGAGGTTTGCTCCCTGACAGAGACTTTAACTTTAAAATTGGCTGAAGTGTTCATTCACTATAGTACACCCCATCTAATTCATTAGGTAGTCACCCTCCTGGTATTCCTTAAACTATTGCCTCTTCTGCTATAAACAAGCAAGTCATTTTCCATGGCCAACTAGGGAAACCGCAAGAACGCCCACTGTCCTGGGAAACGCCTTCAGCTGGTGTGACCCTGGCTTGAGAAAAGGGAAGACATGACTTTCATGCCACGACTTTCAAAAGCTGATAGATGCACTAAAAGTCCAAAATGTATCCAAAACTGAAAATCGCCCATATCTGTCCATCCATGCATTAGCAACCATGGGAAAGTGTATGTAGGGATTACCGGCTGATTGATGTCAGTCTATGTGTAAAGTCACACTATAGTGAGAAACATTAATTAGAAAGTGAGTTAGTTGGTAAATTCACTAGAGGTAGAACGGGGGAGTACATTCAGGTATCTATATTATACTTAATATTCACCCTGTTGTCAGTTTGATACAAATAAACTGATGGTGTCCTGCTGTTTTTGTTATTTGCATACTTGGCCCACCTTTTAGCTGCTTCTGCTCTTTTTCAACAACGTGGTGTTTTTCTAGCTTGACGTTTTATGGTTATTGCACAGTGCAGTGCCAGGATAGTTTTTGATGCTGGGTCCAGTATGTCTGGCACAGCAACAATTTTCTGTACCAAGCCACGTAAATCACATGTTTTGACCTTTCTAAACCAAGCCTCTGGATGTTGAGTGAATGCTCTGTAATTGGGCTGTTTTTTTTAAACACGAGTCACTGTCTGAATGAGTAAGCCATTTATACACAAATGAGATTGTGTACCTAATGAACCATCACACGTCTCCACAATAGATGGGTCAGATTGGCTTTGTTGACAGGAAAAGGTAAAATGCACCAGTTAGAAGCCAAATAGACTCAAATGAAACAGAAAAAACAAGTTTTTATCAGCTAATATTTTTCTGCACCGTTGCCATCATGACAAACTTTTCCACAGTTATGAGTGAAATTTTTTTTTTTTATTGAGATGAATCGCTTTTATTTGAGAAATAACAGAAAGAGCAGCGGCAGCAGAGATGCATATCTTGAATCTGATGCTTCTAATGTGGGTCTTTCATCAACCACCTCTGCTGATTGGAATATTTCTCCACCTCTGTAGATAAACTTAGACACGCTGGAGCTGTAATTACCCAACACAGCTATTTCAACAGCCCAGTCAGATGAGATATATAAGGGGTGTGCTCAGATATGATCAAATAGAAAACAACAATCAGTTTACCCAGACTAAGGGGTCGTTCCAGTTCAGGATGACCAGTACTGTTGTTTTTTCAACTGGGAATATGAGAAAAAGCACATTCTTGAAGAGGGTCAGTCAGGTTCTGTAAAGTCTCAGTATAGTCAGTGCTTTTTAAGGGTAGAAATATGGAGCTGTGCGTTCTGGCAAATAGTATCAAATGTCATTTTATTTTCTGCTTTGTATTGTCTGTCACTGAAAACTGACCTCAGTGATTAACCCATAAAAGAAATGGAAGAAAGCAGGAGTAACAAAAAAAGGGAAATATTCAGGCAATATTTCTTAAGATGACCTAGAATGTGCTGGAAGTTTAGATCTTCAGCAGTGGTGGTCTGCGTGTGTGTGGTCTTTGGGGCTCTGACTATACTTTTGTGAAGCACCCAACTTCACAACAGTGTATGTAATATCAAACTACGAAAAGCAACTCTGGTGCATGTGACATGTATTCAATGCATGCTTCAAATGTAACAAAAGTGACAAACTGAGTATAGACTTGTTACCGGGGGCATCTTGTCCTTGTTGGTTGGTCATGTAACTTGACATCACTACTAGGTAACTAAAGCTTTAGGAGCCTTACCTATAAAAATATATGAAGTTAAATGTCCTCAACATTCAAAAAGCTTGGCATATTAATATATGACATGTAAAATGACACAAATGAACAATTTCTATAATATATTTTCTTAGTAGTTTATTTATGTTTGCCAAGAATACAGTGTAAAAGGAGAACGTATACAAATCAATGTACTGCTATTACTTCAACTCTGTCATGGGCATGTAGTTTGGATCAAAATTATAGGAAACAGATAACCAATCATAGTGTGAATTAGAGACAGGCAGACACCCAGGCTGATTTGTCTGTGGAAACAAATAAAGGGATCAATGAGCATTATGTTTATGAATACAAACCGCTGCACTGAGGTGGCCCACTCAGACAGCTTTGGATTGAAATCAGAGAACGCATGCTGCGCATCCATTATCTGCCTTAAAAGACGCATGCTCACGCACAAAAATAGACGCACCCGCAAACACACACACACTAATCAGCACACTGATGCATGCAGTTCAGTAGAGCAGGAGCCTTTTATTGGGTTCATTAGATCCTACCTCAGGCCAGAGTTTCTAAAAATAAATAATCATAAAATAATGGAAAAGGTTTTCAATTAATTATTTAAGTGTGTTAATCTTTTGCCTTCGTGGTTGTAAATGACTGATTTTGGGTGAAAAGTTAGACTTTAGTTCATTACAGCCTATGAAAAATATACCCTGCCCTACTGAGATGAATGAATTACTAAACTAAATCACGTCACATTATGACATAAATGACAATGTTTTGACATTGATTGGTGGGAAAAGTGTTTTTTTTTTTTTAGAAGGAAGGTTAAAATCGCTTCACAGTTGGTTTTGCTTTTATCTGTTCCCTCCCAGTTCATCCCCGCCCTTTCCCTCATTCACATTCCTGCATGTAACTTATTCCAGTGACAGGGACACAGTAATAGAAAGTAACAACAGTCTAAGTTTAGGCCTTTGATGACGCAAATGTTGATGTCCCAAAATTACAGACCAGATTACTGTGCAGCAAATATTAGCTGTAATTTATAGGAGAGATTCACTCACTTTTCTCTGCAGTTGACCAAAAATAGATATTCAAGCACATTCCCAGTCTGTCTGTCTGTCTGGTTAACATCCCAGAAAAGTCCCCAGAACACACTTTTAGCTGGTTCCTGGTAGCACGTTCCAACAAATGCATGCATCATATTAGAAATGCCCAGTATGAGAGCTTACTAGTCATGCTGAGTTCAGGTGCCTGTAAAGATTTTTACAATTAAGGCTATGCAATATAACAAATCCTGGCATAAGTCATTTTATATCCATATAGAAATAGGCCTGAAGTGATGAGCAGATCTCCCAATTCTGCAACTTTTCTCAGCTGCATAAAGCTTTTCAAACTTCTTTTTAGATTTTTACCTGCACTTTATCAGTCTGACCACAACATAGTTTTTGAAGTGCTAGCAGGTAAAGAGTTGTATGTTTCTGCAATTCTGCAACTAAAATTTAGACTTTGAGTGGTCAAGTTAATGCAAGCAATAGTGATGTTATCGTGTCTTCTGATTTATAGTCATTAACTGTTAATTAGTGATTTATTTTAATTGATTCTGTGCTGGAATCTTTCAAATATAGTTTAGTTAGCATTTACTTTGAGCTTATGTAAGAGTCAGTAGTCAATTCAATTACATATTAAGTTGGTTAGCTGGGCTGCATATTTTCAGTGATAGATAAACGGCAACTTAATAACAAACTTAACAAATAAAAGTCTCAAAATCCACACAAAACAACACAAGAGTGAACAGTATCACCAACAGTATCTTTGGCTTTAGAAATAAATAGATATTTTGGTCACATTTCATTGACAGGCACAGGATAAAAAAGAACAATGCTGTCAAATGTACAAGTGTGCAAGCCCATAAAAAAAGAAAAAACTAAGAACGCAAATGAATATTTCTACTAAACCGACTGCGCACTGATGACATGTAAGCAACAGTTACACTGCTAAAACTTTAGTGGGAGAAGCGACATATTAGGTTCTGAACAAGAGCACAAACCTTTGGATCACATGGTGTCAGTACAATCTGAAGACACTGGTGAAGA
>JAUBNQ010000012.1:28639405-28652151 GCA_032353495.1 Ctenopoma kingsleyae
GGCAGGGGGCTGTCGGCACTGGCCAAACCTCTCTAGAGATAAAGGAAGCAGGCGGTGTCGATGACGGAAGCCCTCTGGGGGCCGATCTGAAGGTAGAGCAGGCGGATGTCGCCTACGACAGAAGCTGTCTGGGGGCCGGACTGGAGAAAGAATAGGCGTGTGATGTCGATGGCTGAACCCCTGAACAAGAGAGGCAGCGAGTCCGTCGCCCTCGACGTGGTCCCACCTGGAGACAGGAACAGGAACCAGAGGTGCAGCAGCTGCGTCACCGTCCCGATCAAGGTCCATGAAATAACCTGAACCTCACTAGATCTGACTGCTGGGTCCATGGTGGCCAGATTGTACTGTGAGGATTTAGAGATAATTGGACCCAGAAATGCAGTCTGGAACATAGGTAGAGTTTTGGTAGTTTTATTAAAAGGTGAACAACAGATGCAACAGAGAGTGGCTGGGATATAGTGAGCAGAGAGGATAAGCTGACAGGCGAGTGAGAGTCTCAAAATGGTGTAGCAGGTGCAAAAACAAGATGGCCTCCTCCCTAGGTGGCAACTGCCACGCGGTCTTCAAGATGGAGCCCGAACACACAAGTACAAACAGATTCACAGGGACAATCCTCCTCTTATTGAGTCCGTCAGAGAAAATCCAAAACCAAACCAGAGTCAGATTCCAAACGGGGTTCAGAGCCGAAGACGACAACACAAGAAACTGAAAAGACAGGAAATGACCGGGGATTTCATAATAAAACAGGAAGTCCAGGTGTGACCATGACATAATACATAATATATATATTTGTGTCTGTAAGAAGTACATAGACTTTATACATGATGATACACATTGTATTTATTCTATGGATTTGGTGATATGACTCCTACAATGAACCACAATAGACATAAGCCATGGACTGTTGACCTTAATATTTTCCAGGGAAAATATCTGTGTGGTGTGCTGTCTCTCCTTCTTTTAAAACCAGACTAAGCTAAAAACCATGTTTAAAACATACATACATACATACATACATACATACATACATACATAAAAAAATAAATGAAAAGATAAATTGTGTATAAGTCCTCATTTATTGCAGTTAGTTTTTCTGTGGTTTTCTTATGGTATCTCTGCTCTGCAGATGGATTTGATGAATTGCTGAGAGTTTTTCTAGGCAAAATATCAATAGCAGTTCAGACGTCCCTCTCCTGACCAGTGTTTTGCAGCTGCTCCTGAAAAACACTGTTATATAAGATGTGTTATACCAAGGAGGCACCTAGGAAGCGTCCTGAGATGTCTTAACTAGGTCCCTTTGATGCAAAAGATTACAATAGCCAATAGAGTGATCTGACAATGAAGTATGAGTAGCTTACAGTAGCCTCATTGGAAACGGTAAGATGTCATTTTCAACTCATCTCCAGCTGGTACTGCCAAATGAACAAGCCGTGTTGATTCTCTTCTCAGCTGCAAGCATTTTTTTGTCTTTTGTTTCTAAGTGCAAAACAAGCATGCTACCACTGAAATCAATGGTCTACTTGAATCACAACTCTGAAATTGTTGAGTACTGATTTCAAGTGTGGGGTCCTGCATCTTGACTGAAGTGTTGCATGTGTGGGTTCTTAGAATTCAAATATTGGAAACCGGTGAAATCTGTGCAGCATGTGAAGGAGATGGACACACTATTATTGTGTACACATTGTGATCAACTACCTTTGCTTGTGAGGCTAATTAACTAAGTTGTGTAACTATTTTGGCAATAAGTAGACAACAGTTAATTGAATTTTTTAAGTCAACTGTACATCAGGTGCAAAGAGCGTGAAAAGATGTGGTTACACTGGTTGTGTAGCCTCTATAAAATGAAAAGATGCAACATCAAACAGCAAATTATTTGGGAATCATTTAACTTCACTTGCCAGCCCATTCTGAAAGATGGATCAGCCAGGTCAGTGAAAATATACAATGTATACTGAAAATTTCAGTGCACCTGAAAAGGGCAGCAGAGACAGTGTATTGAGGATATTAAATTAAGTGGAGCTCCCATCCAGTAGTCGGCCACCATGACTTTGTTTGATTTAGGGACCACTCTTACCCTCGACATCTGTCTGTGTCTGCTATATGTGGGAAATCCAGAGATCATTTCCATTCCTGGCTTGTGTGCCTGCTTGTCTGTCCATAAAAGGAGGAACTCCCATTGGCTTGAACACAGTGATGTGTCTTTATATGCAGCTCTGCACAGGATTGATGAATCTGGCATTCACAGATGTTTCTTGTTAGCCAAAGCTGGCTGCCAGCAACCACAGTTATTATACAGTATATTTGCTTTGTGCCGAGTGATGCCATAGGATAAACATGGATGTCACTTTAGGCTGTTCAGGTGACCACACTGTCACATTTAAGTTCAGATTTCACCAACTTTAGATCTTATTTCACTCATGTTGTGAATTTCTATTTCTTCCTCTGTTTCTCTCTTTTGTTGGGTAACTGGGCTGCACTCTGTAATTTTCTATGCCCTGCTCACTCTCTCTTATGTTTCACCACCAGTCTGGAGGCACTCCATAGGCAATTGTAGAGTGAGGAGTTCATGCACTCATAATGAATGACACTGGAACCTCCTTTGACCTTATGCTCAGTCCTGAAATGAGCACCTAGCCTGGAAAACTGAAATAAAACACAGTGATTCTTGTCTGACAGTAAGCTGTGTAGGATTTCCATGCACCTGACTAGTCATGAAAGATGCCTTACCTCAGCTGACCCTCAGAGCGGGATGGGAAGGAAAAGTCATTTAGCATTGTGGCACTCCACAGGATGACTCACTGCTCCTCTGCCTGAGCCAGACGATAGGGAAATGTCCCGTCTTTCTTCCTTGAGCGCCTCCTGTCTCTCCGCTCCTTTCTCAGTGTTGACGTTTCCACAGCATGACGAGCACCCGTGTGATATTTACGTCCTACTTCTTTTTCCCCCTCCTGGCATACTGTCAGACACATTTAAATAAAAAAAGAGGGATGGGCATAAAATGAGGTAAGAGCCAGACAGAAAATGATGAGGGAAAAGTAATCTGGAGGGATATTGTATTTCTAGTACTGTATGGCTGCAGGGGGGTTTTATCACTGAATAGCCCTTGGTGCTACAAAGCTGCTTCCAAGCACCTGTCTCATATTGGAGAGTGACGCTCTGCCTTCCAGTGTTGTTCACTTCATCATTCCTATGGCAGGAAAAGTATTGGCACAAACTTTACAGCTATCTCTTCCATCTCCCCAGCTGGCTCTGCCCACACCTTCTGTGCATACACTACTACATTAAAACTGTTTTTCTACTGCACATGCACTAGCAAAGAGAGCTGTGGATTATCTCCCATGTATTGTAAAAGCACAGGCTACACTGTAGATGTGTATCATGCTATGAAAACATGCAGCAGTTCTTTGATTTGAGTCATCTAACATACAGCCCACATTAACAGATGAGGTGTGATGGTTAAATCATTTGCTCATGAGACAATATATCAGTCCCACCCAGAGTTCTGGCATCATATTTTTGGAAGTTTGCAGTCTCTATAAAATACTTCAGCATACTCCTAGTACTGTAGGTGTCTGGTTTCTGGGAAAATCCGGGGAAGACCAGACCTAAGGTGCAAAACAGAATGGTTGGAAAGATCTGCTGTTTGTACAGGGTTTATTACAAGTTACAAGTAAGGTTTTATTATTATAGTTTACTTTATTGTTCCTGTTTGTAATATTAATGTTGTAATCACCTGCTGAGATCTGGAGATGCAGGACCATTGCTAAAAATGTTTGTATCCCAGTTGTGCAAGAGTTGTTCAGAGACATGAGCAAGCAGATGATCAGTCATGTTTTAAAGAAGACCCAGTGGTTCAGGTTATTATTATTCATCAGCATTTAAACATGCATGACTTTTTAAACATCTGTAGATGCTGATTATGTGGGGACCAGCAGTCTGCTAGTCCATTCATGGATACACCCTGGACAGGTTGCCAGTTGCAAGATCTTTCATGGTCATATTCACACCTATGAGTTATTTAGTAGTTGCCAATCAAACTAAGCCTTACTTTACATTACACATTCTTGTTATGAGTGACTTACAGTATTTCCAACCTGTGCTTTTTTTTTTTTACTTTTATTGTGTCACCATCTCCCCAGATCTCAGCATTTAGTTTAATAAGTACAATACTTCGATAACCACAGGAAACAGAACTACAAAAGTAAGACCAAATTGTAGAATTGAAAATATACTTTTAAAGATTATATGTTAATAATCTGGGTCTGAGCTTATTTGTGCACTGTACACAGTGCAGCAACCACTTGCACAACAATGAGCTTAGCTTTTAGATTGTGTGTCATTATGTCTGATGCCCCAGGACTTGCTGCTCATTGATCATAACTTCTAGTTCAACAGACACAGCCAGAGCAGGCTGGCGTTCACATTTCCATTTCCACTCTAACATGATGGTGCCTATTGATCGTGCTCATCCCGATGGCTGCCATCAAATATGTTGTTGCTTCAGCTGCTGCAGATTTTCCCTGAGTGTGCATCTCTCCAGTAGAGATCCCTAGTGCTGTAAATTATATATAATATATAATATATAATATTTGAAGATTTAAGCAGGATAATGGTGTCAAGGCGAATAGACGGCTAATGATAATAGATGGCTTTAAGAGGAGCAGAGTCATGAGCTCGGGCAGGGAGGAAATCAGGAAATGAATAGCTGCAGTATTGCAGAGCTTTGTAGTGTACACCACAGAGACAGCAGTTTCCATTTATTTAATTATTTTTCTTCTTTTTTTTAACCACCCAACAGGTCCTCACTTATCCTGAGTGTTGTGACAGTTTGTAGCTGCTCACTTCTGTTCTCCATTAGCCTTTGTGCAGTTCCTTTACTGAGCCTGTGATGTTATTCACTGCAGTTCACGTCAGTCTCAATGGTCACAGCAAAGCAGCAGCAGTTCATTCAGAACCAAAAAGAAGTTGCTTTGTGTCCTTATGTCCTTTTTAGCCATGGTAGCAACTGAAATATCTCAGTAATTGGTTGGGGGATTGCCATCAGATTTTGAACAGGTATTCTTAGTCTTGAGAGGATTGATCTTACTAACTCTGGTGCTCTCCTGATATTTTCTCTAGTGTCATCATTAAGTTAACATTTGTGGTTTTGACTCAAATGTCTTGACTTGAACTGTTGACATGAAATATAGTGAACTCATTCATGTCCAATTTATTTTAACTGTGTTGATCCTCTGACATTATCAGGGTACCATTTAAATTTTTGACACTGGTTTAGGACAGAATGCCTTCCCAACTGACATTACTAGCAGCCTCAGGTATACTTCATGTTTAGTACTCAAGGTCTTCTTGAAACCCAAAATGGACCCCTGGAAAAGAGACCTGAAATAGATGAGAGGGGAAATGTTCCTAACTTTCAGTAAAGACAGACCCAACTCAAGGGTGACTCGACGAAAGCCAGATCTCAACAGACTGAAGGATAAATAGATCTGATCCAAAACATGACCAACCCAAACACCAAACAGAACATAAATCGGTTTATTGGCTGAATTAACAAGCAGAAAAATAATATCATATAAAACATAAAATGTCCTCAGAACAGATGTAAAGTAATAGAACATGTATAGTCATGCACATTAAATGAGCAATAAAATAAGTTTAAGTTTCATTCAGTAGCGTAGCTTATATTTTGAAGATGACTGGGTTTCTTAAAATATGCTGGACTTCAGATCCTGGGTCAGAACAAAGCTCTGGTGAGTTGTGTTTTTATTCTGTTTTGCATCAAAGCACAGCCGACACTGTGTATGCTTGGGTCCGTTCTACTCAAGTATTGGACATATTGGCACACGGATGCAACCTGAGTCCTGTGACAGTAAAAATAGAGCCCACACAACTCAACTGAGTAAAATCTGCAGGCCAGAGTGAACATATGAAGACCTCTAGTTTTCACTAACTAACATTATGCCTCCTTGGGGATGGAACCTTGTGTGCTGTAAATTTAACCATTTGGTTTGTGCAGACACATAACAATCACTTGTCCTTGAACTAGTTTTGAGGAGAAACTGCTAGTGTTGGATATGAGTGAAACAAGTATGGCAAACATGACTATGGCAGAGGAGGGAAATCAGGAATGGGTGTTTTTTTGTGTGAGTTTTCTCCCTGTATTTATATAGTCCTGACACAAGAAAGATTGGAAAGAGGAAATGGAACAGGAAAAAAGAGACTAAGAGGGAGAGATGGGGATGGCTGATTCATAGATGAAATCAGAAAGAAAAACAGTGTGAAATTGCAGACAAAGCAAGTTATTTGCTGGAGTCGGATCTTCCTTCAGAAAACAAGGCGTATATTCCGCTCACATCAAGGGCTGCTGTCCCACTGGCGGTTACATCGGGGCTGGACACCCAACCCATCCTGTCCCAGAAAAGACGCATCGTACAACGTGACCGGGGAGGAGGGACAGGTGCTGAAACCTGACAGGGGGGGGTTTTACTGGGAGTCAGCTCCCCACTCCTCTGAATGTGAAAATCTGGTGAGGCAGCAGACAACGACAAAGGCGGCAGAACATTTGGACGTGACATGAGGTCAGCAGCACTGCATGTGTGCACTTTCACTTCTGCAGGTCTGCTGTAAAGATCAAGTGAGCCACATTATACCTGAAGTGCAAGTCTGCCAGAAACATGTCCAACCTCAGTCACACTGAGTCATTCATTTCACACCAAGAGATTCATTACAAAATAATTCAATGTCTCACTCAGTTGATATTGTTCCAAACAATGGAAAACAGCTCCACAATCACAAGCTCTGGCAGCTTTCCATATTCATTGTGGCAGGATACACTGTTGTGAAGTTCAAGCCTCTGCTAATGTGTATGTTAAGTCATGTATATAAAATAGCAGCTCTGTACAGAACTTTGACAGCTCCATGTGGTGGGGAGTGATCCCAGAGGACCTGATGTCGGTAAACTGTGTGTTCTTCTGTCATATGGGGGATATGTGCCGTGTGTGTTTGTTGCAGCTGCAGCATATGGCAGACTGATGTAGATAGGTTTATGCTGTACAGTATGTGGTTGGACCACTGGCTGGAGGATATTTTCCTGTGTTTGTGGATTTTCACTTGGTCCTATGGTCTTGTCCCACAGTCCAAAGACATGCAGGTCACGTGACACGGAGATGCTAAATTGCCAGTATGTTTAAGTGTGTATGGCTGTCGGTCTGTTTGGGTGCATAGGCAGATAATAATATGGTAATAGTCTGCACATGTCCAGGTGTTACCCTTCCTCTTGCCCGCTGTGTCTCCAGTTTAATGAGATCTGGGCACCAAGGTAAGCAGGGCTAGAAAATGGATGAATGGGGGATAAAAAAATTATTCATGCAATTTTGACTGTCTTATATTTGTGTTACATTTGAAACTGTTAGCAGGTATGAAGAAGGGCAGAGTGTCGTCACAGTTACAGCATAGTATTTGATCAGCTGTCAGTTGCTTTCAGTGTTATCAGTCTATTAAATTACTATTAAACTGTTATTTTACTCCTAACCACCATGTTTGCCTAAAGCTAACCAAGTTGTTTTTGTGCCTATGCCTGATACAGTCTACACATATTATTGTAACCATGACAAAATCCAGTAGGTGATGATGACCTGCAAGCCTCCAAGTGGGAGGTGCGGCATCGCCCTGCTAACCCACATCTGTGGCCTCAGTGAGTGATGAGCACTGGCTACTGAATGGACTGATAACATGGCGTCACTACAGCGAAGCTCTCGCCCATTGTGGACACTGAGGAGATGACAGCCTGGGATCATTTTCTGTGGTGTTGCTGTGGGCTAAGTGGAAGCTAAAGTGTAGATCTAAGGTGGAGAAAGTGTTTAGTAGTTGGGGTGAAAATGGGTCAGGTGAGTTCCAAGTGTAAGACCAGACCCCTTTCCTGTACTCGACATTGGTCTCGTATTCATTGTTATACATCCAGAGGACTTGATATTGAAGACCTAAGACCTAAGAAATTAACTGCATTGTGCAGTTTACTGACTGAAGCAAATCCATTCACTGCTGTCACAGTCTAATCTTACTGTACTTATATAAATGATAAAATAACGTTAAATTAATAATTATATGATTGTATGTTGTGTATGACAACTTCAACATACCTGAGTTAAGATTTGTTGAATTCAAATTAGAATTTCAGGATTGTCACAGTAGCTGTTGTAACTGTAATTAGCACCTTCATTTGAAAAAGTAGCTTGTTCGTTTTATAGACCATGTTATTAACACTCTATATTGATACCGTAACAGCAATTTAACCAGATGGATTGAACATTTTTGCAATTGATCTTTAGTGTGAAGTGTGGTTGCGTGTGAAATGATCATAGTTCACAGGGTGGGACGTGTTTATATCTCATGCTGTTTTGGAATAAACAGAGAAAGGACTATATTTGGCAGTTACCATGAGATGATGGTCACCAACTCCAAACAAGCAGAAGATAAACCACCACCTACAGAAATGGAAACTGCATCTCATCCCATTGAAAAAGACACTTATTACATTGTTTGAGTGCTATGAAGTCACTACAATGGAAACAAATGATCTCAGTATAATAAGAGTGTTTTCTGTCTTTGTCTCCTTTTGATTTGTGCTGCTGCCCACAGTCTAATAAATGTACCTAGTGTATGTCAAGTAAAGAGAGAACTGAAGAGAGACAAAGGTATTTTATATAGGAATTGTTTTTCAGTGCAGTTAAGTTGTAATGTAAGCACATTACGTATCAATATAAACTGAATTCCAATGAAGGTCAGAGGAAATATCGGTGGTGTTTCAGTGTTTGTTCATGTCCACGTTCACACAAACGTCATAGATTTCACCATGGCAACAGTATAACAAGAAAAACAGCATTTGAAAAGAGCCATTAGCAGAACATTATCATTAAGCTTCCTTTTGTTATTCCAGCATGGCTGCTGTATCTCCACAAGATCGTTCTCACAATAAATGGTACATTACAGAACCACATTAAATGACTGTCTTATATTCCTCAAAAAAAAAATCAACACACTGACAGATTACAGTTGGCGTCTGTAGCCCACATATAAAGACAGATGCTGCAGCTCTTAGAGGAAGTGGAGCTTAACTGGGAGGTAGCTGGGGTCCATCGAGGGCAGGAAAAGGAGGATGTTATCAGTGTCTCCATCTGTGGAGGGTGGCACAAGACGAGATGAGAAACACACCTTTCATTAACCTTCACCTTCCTCTGCTTCATGTCACGTATGTGTGTGTTTATGTGGTCAGATGGGAGATTAAACCCTGACAAAACTGTGTATGTGTGTGTGGAAAGTTACTGAGAGGGAAAAGTGAGTAAAGGCTGCTCATTTCACAGTTGTGCTCAAAACTGTTCATCCTCTATTGCAAATGAGTTGTATTACTGTGAGCACCCTTTTGCTGTTATGTTACCAGCTGCAAACGTGATGCATATGACAGACACCAGACACCAGCTTCTGGCAGCGAAACCTTCAGCCTTTAGTAAAACAGATGAAAAGTTTGTTGTTGCAGAAATATTCATTTTAAGAGATAAAAAGATAAAGAGAGAGAGAAACGATAAAAGTCACAATTTGAACTTTCTGAGTGTATTTTACCATCAGCAACAATTACACAAAATTGTCACCCAGTGTTTTGTAATCTGTTGTAAAATGTTCTCACTTCTGTATACTAATATTCACATTCTCTGCTTTCTCTGCACTGCAGCTACTGTAATGTCCACGTCCTGACAAGGATCATTAGAGTTTCATCTCATCATCATTGGCTTCAGTGTAAGTAATTCAGGAAGTGTTGACCCAGGGAGTAACCTTTGTGCGGATGGCAGTGCAGTGATGAGGAGACCTGTAGCTTAATGCTGGCTGACAGTCTTGTCATGTAAGATTTGATTGGTGCCAAAGGCTGTGTCAGACCCTGACATGAAAAAGAGAAAAAAGGAATTAGGCTGTTAACATTCATGAGAAATGATCACGTGTCAACATCTCTCAGATGGGGGTGACCATTTTGACTGGCCATCCTTCTTCGTTATTTCCTTTTCCCTTCCTCCCTTCCTTTCCTTTTCTTGTATTTACCTTCAAAGTTTAGTTTAGTTTCAGTTTTTACCTCCCACCCTGACTTCTTCTCTTTTCCTTTGCTTCTCTTTCTTCATTCATGCCCTTTCCTTTATTTTCTTATTGCTTCCCTTCTTCTCTTGCATCATTCATTTTTCCTTCCTTCCATTTTCTCTCCTTTCTTCCTTCACACTCACCCTTCCTTCTTTTGTTGAGTCACATTTCTTTTCTTTTCCTAAACTTTCCATCATTCTCATGTTCTTCCACTGTTTCTTTCATCCTTTAATTCCCCCCTTCATGCCATGTTTTGTTTTTTTTTTTACTTAACTTTCCTTGCCACAGGAGACACTTAGCATCATGAAGCAGATCTCAAAGCCGGACATAAAATGCTAAGAGTTAGCTTAGCTTCTTGTTCTGAAGCCCAGCTGTTACCGGACAGTCAAAATCACAGGCCTGTCACTTTGTGCCTTCATTTAGATTTATGTGCACACCAAGCAACCAGGCATTAAGCCCCACAGGCCCTTTCAATGACACACCTCAGTGCACTGTGCCTCACTGCTGCACACCTGCTGCACACAAACACACACCACATAGAGAGAGACACTTGTCTAAGAAGTACATGCAGTCACACAGTTGGACCAGAAAAAGTCAATAAAGCAGCTCACTGCAACCTAGAAAACAGATGAAATGGAAAAGTGAAACAACAGGAATATATGGGAATCATATGTTCTCCAATAAAAGCACAAGCACTGCGTCAGTCCTGACCTCATCTCCTTTAGCCTTTAGTAAGAAGTATATCTCAACATACAGGAAATGTTTTCATGAATTGTAATATTCTGTTAACAGTCGAGTACATTTTTAGGTGAATGACTAACATCAGACCAAAATTTATTGCGTTTTCCTAAACTTTGGTGACAAAAGGAAACAAGGAACTGAACATAGTGAACATAGGAAGATTTGGACTGGAAATTTCCCCTTTGCAGTGTGAACAATTCAGTACATCATCATTTAATTAAAAATACTTCACTGGAAACCAAGCTTGACACTCAGAGTATCAGCAGTCATAATCATTGCTTAAACATGTTTGATCCAAAAGAATCAGATGTTAAGTATTAATTTTCTGGGTTCTGAAAATGAATTAGTGGCTCGTTTTATTTTCTTGGGACAAGTTCTGTAGTGGCACCAGATGTTTTGTCTTTAAGATGTTCATAAGTCACGCTGCTGTCTACTCTTTCTGTCTTTTTTGGAGCTCAGGGTGAACAGCAGCTGGCTAACTGACATGATCATACTGTAGTTTCATCATCTGTCAGGAGTGGGAGGATGATATGCGAAGGGATGCTGTGCCCCCATTTGGCAGCAGATGGAAATACAGCATTCAACATTAAAGGCTTGAGCTAATACACAGTTGGCCCTTTGTTTAAATTTTCAAATATTCTCTTGGAAGATAAATCCAGTTCTGTTCCCAAGCTGCACTAATCTCTGACGCATCATTATTTAGATGTACACACAGTCAGATCATTTATTAAAGGCAGTAGAGGATTTCCTCAAAAACACTTAACATAGTACAATTAAGCTTTTTGCTGAATCCAAGACTCATTATATTACACATGAACTCCCTCATCAAAGAACTACCAAGAAATGTCAGAATGCTTAGCAACAGCATTAGCAAAACACCCCCAAATACCCCCTACAAGGATTTGAAGGATTATTGTAATCCATGTGGACCTTAAGGTTTATGATTTAACACTTGTCCAGAATCAGTGAAAAGGTAAATGCAATGTTCACTTTATGACGGCCAATAACTCAGTTATTATTATTATTACTTTATTAATCCCCTTGGGGAAATGCTTGCGGCTTAAGGAACACTTTGACATGGGGTCAGGAATTGGGAGAAATCGGGAGTCGAACCACCAAGCCTGGGGTTCACAGGTGACTGGCCTATCAACTGATCCACTGTTACAGCTCGATATCAGTTTTATTCTGGCACAGTGTAAACATTGGTCCTAGGCTCATCAGGTGGACACAAACACTGCTGTAAATGAAAGATCATGTTGCTGCATGACTGCTGGATGTAGAAATTGGCAAAAAACAAAAAAAAGTAGTTAGTTATATTATGGAGTGTCTTTGCTAGCATATACCATAACTGAAAAAGTAGCTTTTACATTCAGAAAGAATTTTAAAATCCCTTCTAAAGCTGGTTTCAAATCTCCTTTACTACTTTTGATTTCCAAAAGTAGTAGAAACCTCAAAACACTTTCATTCTCTAATATTTCAAACACAGAATCACTGAGAAGTCTTTTTCAGTCACCTGAAATTTCCAACCAGCCATTTTCTAGGAACAAATCACTGCCATTTTCCCTACTCCTCTTTGCCCAGGAGAGACCCTTCACATAGTAACTGAACAGTGCTTGGTTTTTGTGGTATTGTTAAAGGAACAATCATTGTGGCATTTACTGCTCAATGAATTGACCTCCCCTGGTTAGGCCTTCTTATAATTTTCAGACCCCTGACTGAGAGCAGCTCTGTAATACACCGATTAGAGCAGTGAGTCATCATCACCAGCCAGCAGAGAATTCAGCCCCTTTAGCATCAGTGCATCTCCGTCTGTTACCGGGTCTGTTGTCATTCAGCTGCTGGCTGACAGGTGAAACTCATCTGCTGCCGATACACTGGAGTGAGGG
>JAUBNQ010000012.1:28685593-28703911 GCA_032353495.1 Ctenopoma kingsleyae
AGCATAAATATTACACTTCTCCTCTTTGGCCACATACTCCTCTAATTCTATATGACAATAACACTAAATAGTCTGAATAGTCTTTTAGTTTTAGTTTGCTCAAACCACATGACAGAACAAGATGATGTTTGAACAGCTGTAAGGCCAATTCACAAGGGTTTATGAGTGGTTTTAGGGCTGTTTCACATTTGGTCAACATGACAAAACGAATCAGAGATCTCATTCCATTTGAACTTATTATCTGTAGAACAATCATTGCTGTTAATAATCTGAATTACCTCTCCTTTTTACAACTGCTGGCCACCTGGTACGCAGTGTGCTGTTCAAAATAATACTCCCCCAAGTCCAGCAACAAGAGGGAAAATCTAGGGAAGCACAACAATAGAGGAATGTGAGATGACATGAAACAGCTGCTGCAGCATCATTTAACAACAGAATCAACCCACCACTAAAATGAATTAGAATGACCACATCACGGTCATAAGCCTCCACCAACCAATTAGTTCAGCTCAGTTTGATGAGTCAGAGAGGACATTTGTGCCAAATTTGAGAAACAGCATTTCCTCAACATGTTCCTGTGATATTGTGTTCATGAGAACGGGACAGACAACCCAGAAACACAAACATGGCTACAGCTGTCACTGAAACAGGGGATTAGAATTTACAGGTGACAAACACTAAATCTAAGTTATCAAAGTGGTCATATCACGCTTAATTTAGGCTTTACTATAATAATGGAGCGCACTGGGAGCTTAATGGTTAGAACGCATGCCATGTAACCAGAACATATAAAGGCTAGAAAATATAATCTAGAATAGCAAACAAAAAATGCAAATACATATGTTGTATTGACTCTTGATGACGATGATCATTTTTGAGAAAAGTAAACAAAGTTTTGTAATATTCCTTCATCGCCCAAAAAGACACTTTCTGCGAGACATATCGACATAAATACAGTGTATTTATCTGCTGCATCGATTTTAATACTTTCTATTGCAAGTCTGATAAAGTTATATGAGCGGAATGCTAAGTCAGTGAAGTTTTAATACCTGTTTGTTTTGTAATGTTAGTTCATTTCAGGAGAAAACTCCTGTCATGTAATGTTGTGAGCAAAGTATCTGCATATGTGTTATGTGTAATGAGATGCCAGCTTGGTGAAAACAGAACTTTTTCAAGTAAAGCATCAGAAGTACAGTAGAAAGGCACTGTAACAACATACATAACCAAACTTATTATGACAGGTATTCTGACTGGAACACTGGGCTATAGTTTCACTGCAGCTCTGCACACTGTGTGTCACGGCTGCTGCAGAAATACTCCCTCCTCTGTGGAGCAGAGCTGACCTATTCTTCTCTCTGGCCAAATGCCCAAGTGCAGTGACTGAGCACTCATTTCAATTCAGTGATCCCGGCCACGTGGGAAATCATTTAAAGTACAATGCACGTGGCTCTGGTGGAGTATTAGTACCACATGTAATTCACTCTGCACTTATTAATACATCACATCCATTTGTTCACCACAGATGCACTAAGGTCCAATATGATGGATCTCATGTGAACATATTCTAATGTCTTGTTTTGTCAGATCAGCAGTGAAAAACACTAATATGTTGAGGTAACGATTAATGTATTGTACAATACTACAACTGGTAATAAGAATGAATTTCCTGACATTAGACTAATTGATAAAGTCAAAAAACATCAAAAACTAGGTGCTGGTCAGATGATGATGATTTACAGGTCATATTTTTTTTTAATTAATTCATCCAGCTGTGACTATATGAAAATATGGTTCACATTAAACGTATAAAAAGTCACTTCGGGAAACTTTAAATCAGCTGGATTTACAGTAGGTTGTACATGAGAAGAAAATACAGCTTTCGTCTTATCTGACTCGACGTGTTTGTATTATCAGTGGCTCTCTGTGACACACTCAACTCCTGCTCCTCAGGGGCCTCTCGAGATGCCTTCAGGAACATGATCACACGCATCACAAAGCTGGACAGAGCAGCTGTCATCAGCGGAGTGGACCAGACGCGCAGGCCGCGCGCGCGCGCACACGCGAACACACACACACACACACACACACACGCGAACACACACACACACACACACACGTCGACCTCCACCTCTCCGCGGCTGAAACCAACCTTTCTTTAGACCGTTCCTGCGTCTTTACAAACGCCATGGCTGCGCACCATCCTCCTCACAAAGCGTGAACACCGAGCTGCCACAGTCAGTAAACACGGAAGCCAGCTGAAAACCACGTGACTCAACACCGCAAAGTACAGACGTGTCACTCTGACGCTATTTCGGGGAGCAATCACTGAACAGCAACTTTGCTCATTTTGTGACAAAATTACTATTTCATAATGTACAGGATGTGAAAAATATGTACTTTTACTTCACTAGATTTATATGATAGGTATAGTTACTGATCAACACTGCACATCTGTTGTTGATATCAGTTCAAAATTCAACAGAGGTCAGATTGTCCTGATGCAAATCTCTGATGTGGCTCAAGTTTTCAAAAACACATGGCTCAGTTTCCCCAGTGCAGAATTCATCATCTTTCAAGATATCACTTTTAAGAAAATGTATTTATTGAGCTGAAATGTTTGACGTAATTCCCTTCAAAGGTCTCCATGAAGCTGCGATGTGACACGCAGTTTGTAGTCTATGTTTTGGGAGAGGGAAGTATCCTTCCACTCGTAGACGATCTTTGTCTACCGACGTCTTGACGTGTCACCGGGGACCGTGAGGGAAGTTTCCGATCTTGAAGTGTGTCCAGTTTGAAACAGGCTCCGTGGATGAGATGTAGAGTTGGTTTTTATTTTTTGGGAACCATGTCCTCGCTGCAGAGAGTCGCCAGGTCAACATGCAGTGGAGAAGACACATCACTGGTCTCGCTTTTAGCTCCGTTTTTGTTGTGTCGTATTTCACCAATAAGGTGAGTGTGGTGGGCACTGAACTCGGTAGATGAGGATATTAAAATACATTCTTTTTGAGGAGGGTTAAATTATTGTTTGACTGTCGTTCACTTATTTAACTTATTGCGAGTGTGTTTACATTTCACTGTAACACCTGTAAACTAAATACAGCGATATTTCCGTTTACCTGTGTAGAAAACTTGACATGTTCCATGAAAAACTTCAGTCAGACACTGATGAATATGAATAATGATCAAACGAAACATGATCTTTTTCTGACCTGCTGTTATTAATCCGGCGTGAACGTGGTCCACCACAGCAGCACTATTTACAACAGCTCTTATTTTGGTGAGAAACTGCTGCAGGAAATGAAGATAAACAAGTTGTAAAAAAGTGTTGATGTTGGATGTGCTGTTTGCCGAAGAAAAGAGTGAATCCCACCAACAATAAATCATGTAGTTATTACTATATTATAGCAGGTAAGTGCTTCAGATAGGCCTGAATGTTCTAAATTGACCGAATTTCGATAAAGGTTTGGTGCCAGGGGTGGAGCCCCCCTTGTCAGAATGATAAACTGTTATCAAAAAGTTATCAGAGCTACACTGGTTGTATGTGATAAACACATGACGTGAATTCTATCTTGTTTTTTTCTCCAGTTTGTGCTGTCTGTGTTAAAATTCACCTATCCAACCTTGTTTCAAGGGTGAGTACCTGATGATGGGATGTTTGCAATGAAAATTCAACACCTGGAATCCCCTTAAAAGTCAAATGATGTTTTTCAGATAGTGCTCTCGAAGCCAACGGCAGTGTCACAAAATTGCCTGTTTTATTCAACTAGAACTGCTAAAATCCTGAAACAACACTGACCTTCCAGTCATAGGATAAGCAGGCTGTCCCCACACATGACAGGCTGTAACTGTGTGATGTTTCTACTTTAAATGATTCCCCAATTGTTAAAGTAGATAAATTATGTTTGTAAATCCTATTTCCAGAGAAGCTTTTTTTCCCCTAAAGTGTAATAAAAACTAATGTGATTTATTCATTTATCTTACAAAAGGAAAAGTGGTCTGAAGTGTTCACTGACTGCTTGGGAAAAGACATTTCCTTCACGGGAGTGATGAAGACAGACAGTGATATTTGAATATTAGAATATCAAAAATTCAAAAGGTTTATATTTACTAAATACTTCACATAATAGAAGTTGAAAACACTGAATATTTTGTCTTTGTATTTGAACACTACAGTGTTTCTAGAAATTTGGTTTTGTAAATCTGCATAATTTCTGTTTTACTTGTTGGAAACCTAAAAGTGACTGATGAGATACCAACTCAAAAATCCTCTATTCATGAAAATGCATGTGTTCAGGTGGCAGACGTTTATCGGTGCTGTTCTCCTTCTACTCTTTGGAAAGCTGGGATGGGTGGAATTGAGCCGTATCACCAGGTACTTCTCTTAGATCACTTTCTGCTCAGCTTGCATGTAGAGAGCTGTGTGTGATATGTGTTAATGTCATATTACAGGTCAGCAGCTCTTTCCTGGCTCCCAGCCTCACTCCTGTTTGTAGGGAACATATATGCTGGCTCCAGAGCTTTATCACGCATAGTACGTCACACAACCTCTCAGACTGAATTATGTCACTTACACATATCACGTTTTATAGAGTATCTGTCAATGATCTAACAGTGTCAGTGAAATGCTGCTTTCCTCTCTGTGCAGGACATTCCTTTCTTCTTCACACTTCAGAATTCCTCTCATGTTGTTAGTTACATAATCCTGAAGGTGGTGCAGAGAGAGGTAAGTGCATGCACCACCTGCTGTATGGAATGATGTACAATACACTCTATAATTCATCGTCCCATTAGGAAGCAAATACGGGAAGATGATCTTAAATAACAGCTACATACTGTACATGTAACATCATCACTACAGTGTTTGTAACTATGCACTGCTTTCATATGCTCTCATCTCTGCTCTCCACAAACAGAAGACACAGTGGCTGAAACTGATCAGGTTTGTTCTTTTTTTCCCACCAGAGCAGCACTGAGATGTGTCATGAACACAAGATGATGTTTAACTGTATATTATTGATATTTCTGCCAGAAATACACTACAAAAACTGTCAAAATACTTAGTGCAAGTCACTTTAAAATGCGCAGGGTGTACGATCCAGAGGGATCTATGAGCAGAAATGGTAGATATATAGCACTCATCATAACTGTCAGTAGTTTGCAGTAGTGACCAAACTCTGTCTCTACAGAGGGAGTTTAGCCTTTTCAGATTGAATTTGGGTTAACTAAACTCAGCTTTTACATAGAACTACCTGACGTAAGCTCATCACTTTACATTTCACTGCTTGATGTAGCTGTAGACAAAGACACAGCATCGTGGATCTAACAGGCATCAAGTGCGTCTTGAATTGTAACTGTAGACCTCTGTTTGCTTCATTACTTCCTTTTCATCTGAGAAATTAACTGTCTTCCAGAAAGCTTAATAACAAAGCTCTTAAATCTACCACAAATCAGTAATAGATATATATATATATATATGAAAATACAGAGCACATTGATGAAACAGTCATTATCTACGTGTGCTGGTTCTTCTTACAGTGTTTGCCTCATGCTGCTTTCAGCCTTCAGCCTTCCTCTTTATGACCTTCAGGTAAAAACATGTTGAATTTCTTATTACTAATGATGGATTTTACTGGTTATTGTTGTAGTTTGTATTAATCTGGTTTCCCTGTTTTGTAGACAGACTACAGTGGTTACCACTGGGCTTTAGCTCATCTGTTTTGTGTTGGTAAGCCTGTTTTGATTGAAATTTGACTAATGGCTTTTAGTTTAATCTGTTTCCTCACGTATTCTGTCTAGTCACATGGAGCAAACAAACCATTCAGTCAAAACAAGCTGTGTTTTAACATCCACCAGAACTGTGGATTTTAAATAGTTCTTATCATGTTACAAATATTCTTTCATTTCTCAGGTGCATACAGAGTGTTTAAAGGTCATTACAAGTCCAGTACGTTGAGGTATGTCTGAGGACAGTCGATGGTTCTTTAACTCAAAACTTAGTTTTCCTAAA
Organism: Ctenopoma kingsleyae; assembly: GCA_032353495.1. NCBI lineage: Eukaryota > Metazoa > Chordata > Actinopteri > Anabantiformes > Anabantidae > Ctenopoma > Ctenopoma kingsleyae. The sequence continues at coordinate 28,691,601 of JAUBNQ010000012.1, forward strand.
ACAAAAAAATGTAATCCCAGCTCTGCTGCTTTTTGTCGTCTTTTCATTGTAGTGACCTTGAACAGCAGTGCATTAACTACGTGTTCAGGTAAGAATACAAAACCGTTGTCAATGATCTGGATCTGAGGCAAATGTAGTTTTTACAGTTGGAGCAGTACATCAGTTTAACATGTAACAGCTCAGTCGTCATCAGCACTGATCACGTGTTACCGACTTCAGCTTTAGGTATCACTGACTAATTCCAGCTTTTCCTGATCTAAATTACAGTGTACTGCTCCTGGCTATTGCTGCTCACCCGACAGGTACGAATGGCCCTGAACACACGCTGCATATATGTGTAGAGCTTAATACTGAGATAATAAAGGTGCAACAAGCCAATGCACATCTTTCTTCCTGGAATTATTTTTTACCTAGTGCATGACTTGGTGGATGATGCATGGGTAACTTGAACGACACTGTATCTACATTTATGCATAGCAAACAGTGTTTGTCCCTCTGCAGGTGATCTCACTGGTGTCCTGGAGTTCCCTTCCCTTCACTCTCACACGTTTCACTGTGGATGCTGTGCCAGGTGAATGAACATTTGATCAGTAGCCATTAACTGTGTTACTGTTGCTCATGTTGCAATATTTGCAAGTTGAAAACATGTGGTTGCCCTTTAATGGGAATAGCAGAACTAGTTTTTATAACTATCATCAGTCAACATTGTGTGTGTTTTATTCCACAGTGCACTGATGGGGTTTCTGTTGCTGTTGGCCACAGTCAAACTAAAAAGTGGACTGTCCCTCGAGCACTTTGGGGTCTGGATGTTTTTGTCTAAGGTGATTGTTTTTAATATATTCAGGTATGATAAAATACGACAGCATTGTTAATAGGATCACAACAATGCCGCTCCCCTCCTCCATCAGTGTTGAGTGTAACATGATGGTTTAGTATTTGGAATCAGTTTTATCTACTAGATAAAAGGAAGTAAGTGCATTTGTTCTTTCCTCTCAGGTTATTGCCATGTGCCTCTCCCCGTTCATTTTCAACATGGACATTAATGCTCCATCTCTCACCTGGTCGGTATCTCACCTGCTTTTTTCCCTGCACACATTTGTCTCATGTCATAACAATTACAGCTGATTTTCAGACAAATGTGCCAAACGTTTTCTTTTTCACTGCATCTACTTAACTCTGAGCATCATATCACTGGATTCATCGTTCTGATGTCTCATTATCATAGATAACCTAATTTATGTGTCCCACAAATCTTTTTTTACTGCTTTCTTGAATAACAGTAATGATTAAACTGTTTTCAATTAACTGTTGAGGACATTGACTGTTCTTGTGATTGTTCACAGTGTGATCGTCAGTCATGTTGGAGAGGCCCTGCTCCTGTATTCTGACAGAGAATCTCAGTAGTGATGAGGAAATTGCAGCCCTACAGATGGACGCACAACTTGCACTTCAAAACGTATTTTCCTAAAGAATACTATTTTTTCACATTATTTTTCATGTGTGCTCTGAAAACCTGCTGAGCCAATAAAATTATCTATATACATTTTGTCTTTTCATTGCACACCTACATGAAATGATTTTATTTTAAATGAATATTTTTACTGTCGGCGGCTGAATGTAGTCCTGGCATTAGGTGTAAAAGCCATTTGCAGACGTTACTCCAGTCTTTTCATATCATTTAGAAAAGCCGTTACTGTTATCTTACACCAAATAATCGTATTTACAGACGTGGTTAATTTTTATTTATTTATCTGAACATTTTCTAACTCACTCATTTACACAAAACAGTCTGCACATGCAGGCAGCACATTGGAGCAATAAAAGAAACAGCTCTACAGTACTTCTCAGTGCAATTAAAATACAATAACTGTTCTCAAGAGTGTTTTTACTGTAAACGGGCAAATTCAAACAGTTGTACATATCCATTTTTTAGGTCTCCTGCTGTTTTTGTTTAGGGGAGAATAAAGCATTGAATGGTTGTCTTCGTCGTGAACGTGCCTGAGGATTAGTCTCTTCCTTTATGTAACCTAGAAACAAGGAAGACAAGACAAACATCACTCTATATGCATGTAATAATAATGATAATAAATTTTATTTAAAGGCGCCTTTCTTGACACTCAAGGACACCGTACAATAAACAACAGAGACAGGGAGAAATTAATTATAAATAAATAAAATGTATATGCATCTTAAAATCCCAAAATTCAGTTTTACTATTTTGACTACTTGGCTCCCCCTACAGTTGGTGAGTGTAATTCACTTTTACACAACTGTCCTTAACACCAATCATGCTTTGACCAGTTGCCAGTCAGTAGTATTTGTCTAAAAAATCTAAGATGACTGAATATGTAACTAAATAACTGCTTAGTTATAAATTTGATGACAAAAGTGACATCAAAAGCTATTTTGGAGCAAGCAAAGATAAAAGAGTGACTGAACAAGAGTCCATTTTAGACTGGCTTTACCCATTAGTGAGACCTACAAGACCTGAGAAGTCACTGGTTCTACAGCACCACCAGGTGAGGACTAGGTGAAATGATTTTGAAGCTTAATGTAAAACAGTTGGGCTTCATCTTGTTGCGGTTTTCTCTAGTTTAATGGAAGGTTTAACTAAAATAGTTAAATTACCTCTGTCAATGCATGTTTGTGTTGATGGGAATCCAACTTCCCAAAAGTTTTCAGGAGTACAAGGAGGAATGTAAAGAAAACGATGCCTTGAGCATGCAGACAACTTCTTCTGTTTTTCCTCCTCTGGAAGATGTGCATAATACTGTAAGAAAGATAAAATATAATTTACATAGGATAAGATATAAAACGGTTTAGCTTTATATCAAAGAACAGTTTCTTTTGGCTGCTCCCTTTTGGGGTCGCCACAGCCGATCACTCTGCATATTCGGCAAGGTTTTTACATCGGATGCCTTTCTTGACGCAACTCTCCCCATTTATCTGGACTTTGGACCAGCACTAGGGAGGGACTGGGATGCGAAGCACCAACCCTGGTGTTGTTAGACAGTTAGCGATTGCTGACTGCCCTGTCCACTGCACCACCTCCCTAGCTTAGCTTAGCTTTATACTGAAAATACTTACTATTTCACATTCCTTGCAGGTAGTGCCCTTCAGTTTTCTTCTTTCGTCTTTCTTGCGAACAACTGCCACATGTGCAAATGTTGGGTGTCTGATCCAGAACAGATAGGTTGTGAGAACCTGACAATTTCTGCAAGACTGGAATCCAAAACCTGTTTCTCTGTCTGTTAAGCTTCAAATATGCACAAAATACCTCACAACAACTGTACTTTCAAAAACAGGAAGGTTTACCGTGCTTTACTGTGACCTGGAGTGTTTTCAGGATGATCTTGTTCTAATTTGGGAAACAAACAGGACCATAAACACGAGAGCTGACCACTAAAGTCCAACACATTAATAATGGTCAGATTGCATGATGCCAAAGACACAGTCCCCTACCGCTGTCCTCTTCTTCTGCCTCCTCCTCTTCTTTTTCATCATCATCACAGAGCTGGCTCTGGCCTAGGTGTAAAGAGTTGCAGGACTTGTACTCCTCGTAAGCTGTTGTATCAAACATCATATCCAGACTGTCATTTGCCTTCTCACCTAGTCCTTGAAAAGATTATTAAATGATTGATTAAATCACAGCAAATTTCACATATTTTATTAAAAAAAACTGTTAATATGTTTTAATAAGCTCAATCTGTCAATATAAAAATTTCAGTAAGAAATTACTGGTTATTAAGTTGTGATTAATATTTACCAGACACACTGTTTCTTCTGTCCTGACTATTTTCTTCTCGACAATTCAGTAAGCTGTGACTGACCCAAGTACAGTCGGGATCTCCTAGTTCTCCATCACACGGTTCTTTTTCCTACAATACAGACAAAAACTGTCAGACTGCACTAATACAATAAATTCAGATGAATATCAGTGACAACATATCAAAAATTCAATTACTGAAAAACTATATGCAAACAAAAAAGATCATTTGCTGTTCTGAAGTTTGACAAAAATAAACAAAAAATCAGTTTCACCAATTGTATATCTAACAAAGAGCTCCACATTAATGCAGTTTGAAATTATGTAGCTTCAGCAATAGAATAAGGCCCAGTGACTGTAGCTGTGTACCTCGTCTCCTCTCCAATCATTGTCATACATGGACAGGGCCAGAGCAGGGTCGATGCTCCATGTGGGCTCCACTTTCTGCTTCTTTTCAGCTGGGAAAACAGACGGCAGAACTAATTTCAACAATTCTAAAGAAATGCTTAAGATTGCTTTTCTGAATAATCCCAAAAATTACCATCATGTGCTTGATGTTGGCCATGTAAACTACTCAGATGCTGTAAGGGGGTTCTTTTCTTCCCAGCACCATCTGCTTCTCCTTTACATTTCCTGATTGGCTTCTTGAAAGCAGGACTTGCAAAGGAAACATCCAGCTTTTGGCTTGAAGTGTCATTTTGTGCCGGCTTAACCTGTTAAAGAAATTACATTTTAATTCTGTCCAACTTTAGTGTGTTTTTCTTTTTCTAAGAGCTGAAATGTTACATGCTTAGAAAAAAAACTGAAAAATCTATGGGCCAAGAGATGATTTTAAAAGACAGAACAAGAGTTTGGTTAGAGATGAAGATAAGGAGTCTCTGTCATTAACAACTAGAAGGCAGATACCTGAACAAATCCCCATGGGATCTATCAGTACCTGAGTTTTCAGGTAAAGAAGATGAATATCAAAGACCTCTGTGTCTGCAACAACACAATGCAGATGTGGTGGGGGGGTTCAGCACATCACAAATCATAAATCCAGCAACCTCTCAGCTGGCGACGGTGGCGCTTTGCTAGCAGAGGAGCTGAATCACTTCTTTGCCCGATTTGAAGTGAGGTCAATGAAGACAGACACACTGCATCCGTCAGCCCAAAGCAACCATATCCCCACTGTGGAGGAGCATTAGGTGAGGCGTTTACTGACAGCGGTGAACACAAGGAAAGCTGCAGGACCTGATGGTGCCTGTGGAAGTGGCCATTTTGAAGCATTAACCTTATTCTTCTTTAACCATTCTTTGGTAGAACGACTTGTGTGCTTAGGATCATTGTCTTGCTCCATGACCCACTTTCTCTTGAGATTCAGTTCATGGACAGATGTCCTGAGATTTTCCTTTAGTATTTGCTGCTATAATTCAAAATTCCTTGTTCTGCCAATGATGGCAAGCCGTCCTGGCCCAGATGCAGCAAAACAAGCATAAACCATGATGCTATCATCACCATGTTTCACAGATAAGGTTCTTATGCTGGAATTCAGTGTTGTCCTTTCTCCAAACATAACGTTTCTCATTCAGACCAAAAAGTTCTATTTCGGTCTCATCTGTCCACAAGACATTTTTCCAATAGACTTCTGGCTTGTCCATGTGACTTTTAGTTCTAGTTCTTTGTTCTTTTTAGAGAGCAGCGGCTTTCTCCTTGCAACACTGCCATGCACACCATTGTTGTTCAGTGTTCTCCTGATGGTGAACTCGTGAAGATTAACATTAGCCAGTAATCTTAGTGAGTGATCTTAGTTGGTCGACCACTCATGAGTAGGGTAACAATGGTCTTAAATTTCCTCCATTTGTACACAATCTGTCTTACTGTGGATTGGTAGTCCAAACTCTTTTTCTGAGTCCCTCAGTAATCTCCTTTGTTCGTGTCATGATACGCTTCCACAAACGTGTTAACACTTTGCTAGATCAGTGTTCCTTAAATAACACAGGGTGCCCACTCACACCTGATTGTCCTCCCATTGACTGAACACCTGACTCTTTCACTTCAAATTACCAGCTAATTCCGGGGGTTCACATACTTTTGCCACTGACAGATATGTAATATTGGATAATTTCCCTCATTAAATAAATGACCAGGTGAAACATTTTTGTCTCATTTATTTATCTTGGTTCTCATGATGTTTCAGGTCATATTTATGCAGAAATTTAGACGTTTCTAAAGGTTTCACAAACTTTCAGGCACCATTGTAGCCCTAGTACTGGAAAAGAACAACATCAGCAGCCTGAATGACTCATGGAGCAGTGGCGATCACTCCTATTATTAAGAAGTGCCTAGAGATATTGGTCTGGACTCACATCATCTCTAGCCTAAGACTAAACCTAAGAGTGTAACCTTCTATTGTGGTTCCATAGAGAGAATACTGACATACTGCATCTGTGTGTGGTTTACCAGCTGCACAGTAGCAGATAGGAAAGCACTCCAGAGCGTAGTCACCACTGCCCAGAAGATCTTTGGGTGCCTTCTCCCCTCCTTGGATGATCTTTACAGCTCACAGCTTACTGCAGCCTTCAAAAAGCCCACAACATATTCAGAGGTCCTTCTCATCCTCGATACTGCGTGTTCGAACTGGTGCCCAGATGTCAATTAAAGCACAGACAAACAGATTAAGAACAGCTTTTATCCAAAGCCATAAATGCACTGAATCACTGCTAAAACTTTTTTAAGGGTAATGTGCAATAATTACTAGCAGATGTGACAGTGCTGGTACATGCTGCTATTGTGTAAATTGTTGTTTGTAGTTGGGGTTGACACTGGGAGAACTGCACTGCCAATCTCCCCTGCACGTGCACCCCACCCAAAAAAGATGTAAACCTAGGGGAAAGGCTGTATTCTAATGATTTTCTATCTGAAAATATTGCTGCAACTCTATTCTAAGATGCAGGTTTCAACACAGACACATATTCATAAACGTTCTGACCATATCTCTAACCTTGCTGTCCAATGGCTGCTTCTTGAAGGTCCGATCACTTAAAGGTGTGGTGGTTCTTTTCGTCAGTTCAGACTGCATGTGTCTGCCTTCCTTCCGGTTCTCCACCTCCTCCTGGATCCCTTGTTTGTTGTCCTCTTGAACCTCCAGCTCACTTTCCTCCTTCTTCCGTTTTGCTTTGCTGATGGAGCAGTCTTCTGAAAACCGCTTGACACATGGGAGAAGAGAAGGGGACCTGTCTGTGGTCGAGTCTGGACTGAGAACTCTGAGTGTAGTTGAAGTGGAGGACCAGTAAGGCCTTAAGGTGGGGAAATGGTTTTTTGTAAGTCACTAAAGTCTGAATATTACAGTGCTAAACATTTTTAAGATATATGTCACAACATAGAGGATTTGTGGTAGTGTATGTTCATGATAGTCAGCTAATGAACATCCCGGAACTCTTGTCCTTACGTTAAACGAACGCCATTCTTCAAGGGAGATTTGGAGCTGCTTTGCCGACATGTAGTTGTTTCAGTTTTCTGAAGAGCCAATCAAAGGATAATGAGTTTAAACACCAGAAGTATAATTTTAAAAAATTAAAAAATGTGGCAATATAACACATTTCTATTAATGATTAGACTGTATATTTCACCCCACATACTGTGTGATGGTTGTCAAGAGGTTCAAGGGCACAGGTTTCTGCAACTGCCTCTTCCAGTTCGTAATTCACATCTTCTGCAACAGAGACATGTTACAACTTCACAACATATGTCCATCTATCAGTCCCATCTGCTAATGCTTCATATCTTTAAGAGCAAAGGGACAAATTCCAGGAAGGAGGCAGTTTAGACATTTTACTCTCAAGTTTTAATCCATCATAATGGAATGTGAGCTGATGGGACACAGGTGTTTCTGTGAACTCAACTGATACAGTCGGTCTGTGTTTTTAAATTTTAATATATATATATATATATATATATGATCAGTGGAAGAAGTCGTACTTTGGATTGTGTCCAATTCACATGTGTTGGGCACAAGCACGTCTGCTCTTCCAGGATTCTTTGAAGCATCAATATTCTTCTTAGTCACTTCTGAAATGACAAGTTAAAAGATGTCAGACTGCTGATTCAGACAGAAAAAAGTACTACAGTTACTTTAAGGCAGACTGACCGTTGAAGAGCGAGTTGTTACACCGTGGTAAAGGCAGTTCTGAATAGCGAACATGCTTGCTTTTGTCAATATTTTTGCGTTTCTTCAGTTTGTTTGCCACAGGCAGCGAACTTGACAGGATTGGTGAGTCTGGGATGATGCCTTCTTCCTGTTCTGGGGATGATGTCTCCAGGGGCTCTGAACTGAGAAAAGCAACACCTGCAATGTTTAGCTGGGAACTGAAACTACTGTAAATGCTGGTTCCTGTGTAGGACCACAACAACTTATAAACTCACTAAATTAGGAGCCACAAACCTGTGCTCCAATAGTAACTTATCGAGGCATCTTGAAACCTGACTAGCAAATAAAGCAGAAGTGAAAACACTGCGTGTTTGATTTAGCTGCAACATACCTACAGTATTTGTAGCTCTCTCTAATGCATCAAATTTCCTATATTTCAAAAACATCTCGACTATACCACCCTTAAGATCTTACCGAGACATCTTTAACCTTTGTAGTTCAGCATGGAGTTTTCTGTTGTCATCCACAAGGCTGGTTTTGTCATTCTCTGTGAAAAAAAACAAGGCCTATGTGAAGGAAACCTGATTCCTATCTGCTACTTGATATTTCAATACAAAACTCAGTGTCTGAACTCTGAAAGCAACATCTGCATAAACCAGAAACAACAATAAGGTTCAACTAAGCTGCTTTGACACAATTGGAGCCAAAAAAGATATAAAATATATGAATAAATTTTTTCAAGAAAGGCTTGTTATATTATCCGTCTGCCACAGGGGGTTATATTTATTGCCTTTTAATTAACCAATTAGTTATTAGCTAAAATGTGGATTTTGCTGGAGGTATCCAAATATTTGCATATACAGTGCTTTGCCCCCTTCCTGATTTGTCACAATAAAATGATTCAGATCATCAAACTAATTTTAATATTACACAAAGACAACCAGAGTAGATACAACATGCAATTAAATGGTGATTTCATTTATTAAGGAAAAAAAGCTGTCCAAACCTGTCTGACCCTATGTGAAAAGGTTACACATCCCATTACAACTGGCGTAAAACTAACAGCGCTTCATAAAAAGGACATCATACCAATAGTCAAACATGGTGGTGGTAGTGTGATGGTTTGGGGTTTTGCAGCTTCAGGACCTGGACGAATGCTGAAGAAGAATGTCCAGCCATCAGTTTGTAGAATCTTTATTTATTGCATTTTGTATTTATTCAGGTTACCTTTGTTTCATATTAAGGTTTGTTTAATGATCTGAAGTGTGACAAATTTTGAAAAGATTTAGGAAGGAAAAATTAGGAAGGAAGCATTGTTATTTAACACGCTGATCAATATGTCTAAAATCAATTTAATCTGTCATTGCATGATATGAAAAAAGACTAAGTAGCAAATTTAGGAGGATCCACATTAATCCATCCAATCCACATTAATGCTTCCTCTGGTGTCAATCAAATACCAGGGCCAGCAGTTCTGACGGTAATATAAGCTGTCTGTTTTTCCTTGGAGACGCTGAGATGTGTGGGTTTGCATTTACCAAGCGTCTACTGTGACTACATAGAAGCCATAGGGTGAGCAGCCTGTGCTGTGTATGTGTGTGTGTCTGTGGGCTGGAGGTGTTCAGGGGCAGTACAGAGTATATATCACCCATGTTTTGGAAACATTCAGAACCCAATATAGAAACACTTTTGGTTGGAATTCTTTTTTTAAAATAGTTCCACAGATGCTCCTGGGGTTCTTCTTTAGAATAATTACATGTCAAAGGAAAAGTGTAAGGGAAAACTTCTCCAGTGATGTTTTTCTTTTGTCTATTGCTCATATAGCTGTAGTTACTGTAAAATGTGTGTAGTTTTAATAAAATAAAATAAAATAAAATGTTGATTGTCGAGTTCTTGTAAACAATAAGATTTTTCACAAATTACCACCAATTATCAATTATCACCAATTAACCTAAGTGCATGTCTTTTAACTGTTGCAGGAAATTATTAAACAAATAAAATTTTTAGGAATGCGTATTGGGCTAATTCTGCAGATCAGTTGGTTGCTTTTATATGATTTAATATCTATCTTCCTTGTGAGAGCTCCAGTATTATCTGATACGTAGTGTAACAGTGTTCTGATACCAAGGTATCTATAGAAAGCCACTGCTCTGCAGTTTGTTATGGCAGAAGAAGAAAAGTCATTTAACTCACTCAATTTGGTGATGAGGTGCAGATTCTGCTCCTGGTTATTTTTCAGCCTCTCCTCTATAATGGCACACCTATCACACTCTCCAGCTCGGAGCCTGGAATCAGTGAACACATTTGCTGGTGTGTATGTTTATGAGATTACAGTTATAATATAATTTATTCACATCACCAGAAGTTCTTTATATTTGTTTATATGTCCTAAATTGTCTGATGTCTACTATACTAGGTGGTGTATGAGTTTGTCACTAACAGTGTGTTTTTCACATTCTTCTGCTGAAGGGGGCTGGTGTAGGTTCACTGAAAATCCTTATTCAAAATTGGGTGGAGAACATGGGATTACCTACGTTGAAAATCCAAACCAATCACAGTTCAACATGCAAATGCAGAGCTCGTGTGTGCAGTTTTTGGATGTAAAACAGAACCTGGACCTTCTTTCCACTATTTACCAAAAGATTCTGTCCCGCAGCAGCAATGGCTAGATTTTATTTACAGACATCGTGCTCACACACCAAAGGATGTACGGAGGCTGGCTGGCTGGCTCGCTGTCAGATTAAAATCTATGACCTTCTATCTGTGAGGCACAAGCACTAACCATTCCACCACTGTACCACCTGTTATTATTTACTCCCACACATTGCACAGTATCACAGATTGTGGTAGCAAATTTTTAACTTTATTACATTCCTTTTATTGTTCTCCGTATTAAGTATATCAATGAGCACATTATGTCTTTTTCACTGTCTGTGTAACCAGGAGTTTTTTTTTTTTAAATTTCCTTTCTTCTCTTACTGTAATGAATTATGACGACATTTAGCTTTGACTGCAGGTAGTATCAGGTATTCTTTTTCTGTGGGAACCAGTTTAATCTAACTTTGTAGCTGCAAAAAGCGGAGTTGAAACTAGATAAGACTGGGGAGGATGTTTTGCTTTAGGTATAAGAGAGAGACACTTGTTGAAATTGCTCTGAGCTTTTTTGCAGATTGACTGCAGTCTGTATTGGAACTGCTCCTTTCTTGCAAGAAAATTAAAACCTATAAAGACAAGTTTGCTGTTCCAGTGCTCGTATTTCAGAAAATTTCCACAACAAGATGTTCTTCTGAACAAATGTATTACAGATTTAAAAACACACACAAGACTGAACTGATAAAATCATTAAGCTCTTGTAAAGCTTCAACACTAGATTTTAAAGTTCTGCAAACCACCAAATGTCACTGTACTTGTTTTGATTGGAGTCCAAAAGCTTCACTCACTGACCAATTACTAGTTCTACTTAATCTTCCCTGGACACAGTTAGCTGTACCTTTCCTCCAGGAGACAGATGGCATCCTGCAGGGTTTTATTTTGCTCCTTAAGCTGCTGATTACGACTGTAAAACACCTCAAGCCTCTGAGCATCTCTGTAGAAAACAAACAGTATTAATTACAGCGTTATGTTAATTTAAAAATGCTCTTTCTAGCTCCAAAATTGTAAGATTTTGATGCTTTTCTTTGTCATATATTATTTTAAACTAAATATGTTTGGGTCTGACTGTGGCCAAACAGCTGAACACATCATCATGCTCTGTGGAAAATTTGTTTTCTCTGTTGATAATGAGAATCATCACTACTTGCAGACCAAGCCAGTTCAGACATCAAACTATATTAAAGCATTGAAATAATTTTCTGAGGCCACAAGTCAAAAATGCTGTAACACAGAATACTCACAGACATCGCTCCTTTTTCAACTTGCTCACTTTTGCATCCAGTTCTGAAAACAGCAACAAAAGCAATGTTGAAGTGTTTAATGAACAACATTCAAAACCTCAGAGCTGATTTTATTCTGGTACCAAATTTTTGTATCATCAGCACAAACTGATCACAGAATTCATTGTATGCATAAAGTACATCCTCATGTCAGTTACCTTGAAGTGCATTCTGGTGGCACTCTCCAAGCTGTCTCCATAAATTTTCAAAGATGTCAGCTGCTTTGCTCGTCCCGCTGCTCTGTCCCGGGCTGCTCATCCTCCACTCACTGCTAAAACAATCCTCCTCCTAACTGGGGAAATGCAAAATGTTTATAATATAAATCTTTATTGATTTAAGATTCAGTTGGAGACACACAGTGCTCTCCCAGTACATTATACACAACAAGCTCAGTCTTATTTCTGTCTTTTCATTAAACATGGACAATATTTTGGCTATTCTCCTTCACATTGTGTTTCCTTTCTAGTCTTATGCGGTTATCTGC
>JAUBNQ010000012.1:28716085-28726148 GCA_032353495.1 Ctenopoma kingsleyae
AAAGAATACTGTTATACGTATTCTCCACGTTTTAAAATTTTAATACGAACACAATCTGTAAGTCGATAATGAATCACACTAAAATGACGTAATAAGTCAGAGAACATTAGGCGTATTTTTTAGTAAATAAGATTAATAATTAATAATTACTTTTTTGTATTGTGCTGGTTTTGCTGCACAGTCGCTAATTTCACCGCAACTGTAGCAACTCTGAGCTCATTATCATGTCCGCTCTGCGGTCCTTACAGGGAGTAAAATATATTTGACTTGACCAGGCGTTTCTCTGAATGTGACCCCGCGTTAACACTAAATCTAAACCCATTTTTCGTAGTATCCAAAGGAACCAATATCTTTTCAAATTATTCTCCGCGTTTTTTCGCCAGCAATGCAATTTGTGTATTTGCTCGTCTAGGACCTTGACGCATCGTCTCCATTCAGCCATCGAACGGGGAAGAGTAGGGTCTGTGCTGTTGTGGATTTAGTGCGACCTGTGTGGGGGTTTATAGGTAAAATGTTGCTGTTTCGCTCACAATAGGAATCATTCTTTGGTGTACGGTGAAACTATACACTCGGCTGATGTCGTCGGTGAAGAGCAGGGAGATAATGTCCGGAGCGGTCGGCGGAGGAGGAGGCTCCTCCTGTCTAGGCGCAGCAGCGGCAGTCAGTTGCAACTCCGCCGGCTCTCCCTACACCGCCGCAGCCGGGGGAGGCGCAGGGGTGGCCGGGAGGTTACCAGCCCGGGTCCTGGAGCATGTTTTCTCTTATCTGGAGCTGTCTGACTTGATGCGGTGTTCGCTGGTCTGCTGGCACTGGAACAATATCCTGGCGGATGAAAACAGCGAGGTGTGGCGCAGCCTCTGCACTCGGACTCTGAGCGACGAGTCTATGCGGTCTGACATCCTGTGCAACCTGCCCACGTTCAAAGGGAAAGTAGGTTGACCAACATTACGGTGTTCTCACTTGGTGGAGAACCGTGATTATTGACGGACTCCATTGAAAGTATCGGCTGTTTAGTGTTACCTTTGCTCTGCAAACACCTGTATGTATCGTGACTGATAATGCGGTAAATTACACAACGTATTCAGGATGAATTCACAACTTATGGTATCATATCTCGGATAACCCCACTTATTCATATCCTGTCATTTCTAAACAAAACACAGATATTGAAAACACAAATTAAATTGCCGGATTCTTAAATGAGGTTTGGTGTAAGGTTGTTTTCAGTCCCATCATACTGGGAATGTGATGGAACTGGCTAAACCAGTAGTTATTTTGTTGTCAGTAACCCACATCAGACCTTGGACCCTTGACTTATTAGAAGGACCAATAGTGAGGTTATTGTTTATTTGTTATGTTCTTCATATGCAGGGACGTCAAAAAGGTTAACCTACACAGGGTTCTCTGTGTACCACTGTCTGTAGGATTAATGGGATCCATGGGACTACTGTCTACTGTGCTACTGTCTTAAAGGATCTTGGATGTTCCAAACTGTACTTTAAGATCCACTTATTCTGTTAAATTCGGTTAAGCACACAGAAGCTGTGTACTCCAAAGCCCTGATTGGTTCAATGGAGAATGTGTGGTCTGTGACTATGTCTGGTCTTGTCCATGCAGGAATCTATATTTAGTAGCAGATATTTTCCACATACGTAGAATTCATCAAACAAATATAACAACTTGGCAAAGATTTTGTTAACCAAAAAAAGCTGTAAAATTTCCTGACCATTTCCTGTCCTCTACAGCTCAAGGCCTTTCAACATGCTCTGAGCTCCCACGACTGCTCCCGCAATGTCTATGTGAAGAAGAATGGTTTCACCCTGCACCGCAACCCTATTGCCCAGAGCACAGATGGCGCACGTGGCAAAATTGGCTTTTCGGAAGGGCGTCACGCTTGGGAGATCTGGTGGGAAGGCCCTCTTGGCACTGTAGCAGTGATAGGCATCGCCACAAAGCGGGCGGCAATGCAGTGTCAGGGATACGTGGCCCTGCTGGGCAGTGATGACCAGAGTTGGGGCTGGAACCTGGTGGACAACAACCTGCTTCATAATGGAGAGGTTAATGGAAACTTCCCACAGTGTAATAATGCACCCAAATATCAGGTGGGAGCTGCATGTTATTTTTTTAAATTAAATAATGTCGGCATTTGCGCAATCCAACACTAACATGTAACCATGTTTGTTCACAGATTGGAGAGAGAATACGGGTGATTCTAGACATGGATGACAAAACATTATCCTTTGAGAGGGGGTTTGAGTTTCTTGGAGTAGCTTTTCGTGGACTGCCCAAAGTCTGTCTATTCCCTGCTGTCTCGGCAGTATACGGCAACACCGAAGTCACCATGGTGTACCTAGGAAAACCTCTGGATGGCTAGAAACAGAACAACATGTACCACCATTTAAGCTAAGAGGCCTCCGGTGAGCACGGGACTTTTTCTGTCAGCAGAGTGCCAACCATTATTTGTTGCACTGTGTCAAAAGGTTTTTGGAGGCTAACTGGCCATGTTTCTTCCAAGCAAAATAACTCTACTCACATACACAAAGAGAGCTGTTGGCATTTCTACTACAGCTCAACATGAACCCAGAGTCAGGTATAGACTGGACAGACTACAAGTAAAAGGAAATGTGTACGGACTCAACATAAACATGTTTCTGTATCGATGCGGAAGTGTCCACTTTTACAGTTTTGCTGCTGGACCGTTTTATTTACAGGATGGGGGGAACAGAATTTTATTTGATATGATTAAGGCCAACAGTGCTGAACAGTTACTTGAGATTTTATGTCTGCTTCAGTGAGGCCATACCTATTCTAAACTTTGGCAAATACTTTAAAAATCCATATTCTTAAGTGAGACAGTAGTTGTTATGAATTGCTATCTGTTGTGTGAGTTAATGGAAACAGCTCATGGATTAACACAGTTGAACTTTAATCGATGACTGGATTACAATGGTTTTATGCCAAATCAATGTGACCTAATGTTATATTTTGATATAGGGGACATGCAGACTTGCTGTCATACATGTGTATAGTTACTGGACTATGTCCTGAGGTATCTGCCCTTTTAAAATCTCATCCACTAATGTTGGCAACTATTCCTATATCATGTTAATGTATGTCCTTTTTAATGTGCTACTGTAGTATTACACACTATTTATTTCTTGGTTTTATCTATGGTACTATAGATACTGTATGACTATAAGGCCGGAAAATAAAGTCTACATGGTGCCACTCTTGAGCTGCTCTCATAAGCTGCATATTGTCAGTGTCCAGTAAAAAGCATCTACTTTATCTCCAAAACTTGTGATTTTAGATTTTGAAGGACTGAGCAGCAATTTATCTGGGTTGAGAAATTGACATTATTCCCTTTTCCTTTAAAAAAAAAAAAGCTTTGATTATAAGCCTCCTGGTCCAGAGGCAGCAAAGCAGGCCCAAATCTTGATGCTGCTGCCACCATGTGCTGGTATATCCCATCGCCACAAATGGGATAAAAGTTATTCTGTTGGAACGCAAAACGTAACACTTCTTATTCAAGCCAAAATCTGCCTGACAGTTGACTGGCTGAGTTTATATGCTTTAGAAATGATTTTGTAACCCTTTCCTAGCCTGGTGAACATCAGCAACATAGTTCCAGCCATGACACACAATCAGCCACAAGATCAGGCATCTATAGTGAATGTCCAGATTTCAGAAATAAGGTCCCAGTGACCTTTGAGCACCAAAATCTAATCTGTTTATCAGTCTCAGTCCAAGTGGACTTCTGTGTTGATTTTGAAGGAATTCCCTCAAGGCATTCCTGAGATATTGAGTTTATAAGAATGGGCCGGAAGGATGAATAGACATTATGTATGTACAGGTGGACAGACAACCCGAAAACACCATGCTTCCAGCCGCAGCTGCTGCTGGTGTGGAAGCATAAAAAGATATATTAAATTTACTAATCTTTTCCCTGTAATAGCTGATGTTTTAAAAAAATAATGAATCAGCTAAAGTTATTTTGAGTTTCCTTTTTAGAGAACAGAGAGTCATACAAAATGTGCAAGCACTTGTACTGACAGTATTTTCTAGTCAACTGTAAATCTAGTGTTATGATATGGTGGTGATGTGATGTGATGCATTGCTAGCATGTTATTAACACAGCTACACTTAACAGTAAACCTACAAGTCAGCCTGTAAAGTATATTCAAGTGAAACCTGTGGTGAAAAATGGAAGAGAAGCATTTTACATTTCAGGCAGCAGCAACATCACTTTTTGTTTGGAAATATACAGAATCAGATCATCATGAGAAAGTCTTGATAATCACAAACACAAAGTGCACCACAGATGCTCAGCCTTCATCAGCATGAAATAATAGGAAGGAACAACAAAGAACTGGACATAACACTGCTGCACTCTGATCTCAGCCATGTAGGAGAGGATTACCACTTCAGTATAAGACAGATTGAGTAAGTGCTACCTGTCCTAAGCTTGTGTACCAATGTTCCTGTCTGAGTATCTCCTACAGAGCATGTTCTAGTTTGCTGTACTGACCCTGAATGTCTCTTTCTCTTTCCTGAAAGTGTTTTGAACTGCAGTATCTGTCTATCAGCTGACCTCTCTGTGTCCGTTTAGAGCACAATCAAACCTAGAGCTGCTGGATTTGCAGTACTTATACCTCAGCTTAACTTTATTCCCACAAATCAATCGATCCACCCCCCCATCTTCATATGAACAGGAACAGGCAGGGTGGCTACATTTTTTAAGACAAACTGGATTTCTGGTGTAAATATGTTTTTGTAAATTAAAGTGGGGATAAATCCTGCAGCCCCTGTTCTGGGCAAAAATGTATTCAAATGTGTATCTACAGCTAATATGAGTCTGTGAAATCAAATAGTAATCTCAAACCTTAAACCAAAGTTTAAGTACATTAACTTTTCAAGACACTGAAATTTCAAATCAGTTACAATAACTACATGTTAGGCTCCTGGAGAGTGGACAACAATTAGCAAAAAATCATATATTAATTACCCTAGAACAGAGTAACAAGTCAATTTAAGACCTGTAAGGGTTATCAGTAACAGAATACAATAGCAACTAATTATATACTTTAATTCTATATATACTTATTTACCAATTATTTTACAAGACTGACTCACATGAATTGTTTTCTAATGCAACTCTCCAGCCTCAGATTTAATCAGTAATTCAAAATAACAACTCGAAATAAATAATATTCATTTTCTGTCTGTGACTGGTTTTGTGTCATGTGCTGTCATACTGGTTCATATTTAAATACAGGTATGTAAAGGTATCTCTGCATCACATGTTATATCTTTACATACCTCAGAAGTTTCCTTTAGTGCAATGTTAACACTGGAAATGTGACTTGAGACTTGTTTTTTTTTTTAAAAACAGGCATTACATCCTGTTTCCACAAGAGGGTGATAATTATCCTGTGCATCTTATGCAAATAGCTGCACACACCAGAAAAGGCTGGTCATGTGCAGTATGAAATCTCAAGAGGATACAGGTTTTCCCACTCACTGTTATTATAAATGTACCATTAAGTAGATTTATGAAAATGGAAATTTGAACA
This sequence comes from Ctenopoma kingsleyae, assembly GCA_032353495.1. Classification (NCBI taxonomy): domain Eukaryota; kingdom Metazoa; phylum Chordata; class Actinopteri; order Anabantiformes; family Anabantidae; genus Ctenopoma; species Ctenopoma kingsleyae. Next base: position 28,721,659 of record JAUBNQ010000012.1, read on the forward strand.
GCGTGAGCTAATGAGAATCTCTAACTTCCTAGTATTTATTTTAATGATAGTAGTGAAAGTCCTTTTAGCTGTTATGATTTTTATACTGCAGTATATGAACGCACTCATGTGCTCCTCACCCATGGGAATTTACACCCCCAACTGCCACACCACCCTTTCAGGTCCCAAAATAGAAAGCACATTTTCAACTGTACCATGTGTTAAAGAGACATACTGAAACAAAGAACAGTTCCCACAGTTGGCCCTGGTGCTTAAAGCTGAAGTCGGCAAAAGTGACCTCACTGGTGTAACACTGGTAAGTAGGTTTTATCATTCAGCTGAAAAATACAAACCACTATGTTCAGGGCAAAGGTGTGATCAATGATTCAGCCTCTAAATGTGAGACACATGCACAAGTGTCTTCATGCAATGTGTTCAAAAGAAAAAATAACAGTGTCCCGCTCATCGTAACATCACTTCATAGTGGCCAAAGTCCTCTGGGTCCACCTTCAAGAAATCTCACCTTTAAAAAAATCTGAGGCCAATTTTTCACTTTTATTTAATGGTACGAAGCCCGCGACCATTACGAGGACAAGCGGTTAAGAAAAAGGATGGATGGTACAAAGTAGACCAGTGGCATGAAATATGGGGAGGGAGAGGTCAGGTGTGACTGGTAACTTAAAGGGCCACTCCTTGCTTCTTGCTGCTTGCTTCTTGCTGCACAAACCTCTATGCACAACTGTAAACTTCCACAATTATGTAATTGTGGCTAGTCCACAGCCCCAGCACGTGCCTATTCAATGCAGCTCTTTGTTGATGATTGGTTCACTGGTCTGAGGGAACCCATGTGCAAAATTTTCTGAAATGCATTAACAAAATGTTAAGAACATGACATGAGCTAGACTCAAGCACTAGTGCTTTACAACATTTGAATAAAGTAACTGTAAAGATTTTAACTAAGAATCTTCTTCTACAGCAGCTTTCTATTGTGCTTGCTCTAGACTAGTGCACAGTGCCCACTACAGTGTTGGAGAGCAACAGCATGGATGGGAGCGCAAGTGGTGCCATTATGATTGTTGTGGACCCACAAATCTGCAGAGGAGCTGGTGTATGGGCCTTCTCAGTGAGCATGTGTGGGACCAAAACCTTGGCTTCCTCTGTGGTGGCCATGTTTTCTCCAGGTGCTGCACTGCTGCCATTGTTGGCCATTAGATAAACTACAAGTGTTGCTGGGGATGAAGATCATGTGTCAAATTAACTGTTAGCATACAGACTGTTTGGATGGGCACAGTTAGATTGTAGTGGAGCAGACAAATTGTAACTGTAGCTTGACAGTGAACACAGATCAGTTTTAATGGCTTTTCACTTAATATAACTTGCTAATACACATTCTTTCAGACGTTTTCCCTGCCACAGGAGTTCCACACAACTTCACAACTTAATCAACTTCAATGCAGATTGTTACTATTGAAAAATCTTGCTGCCACACAAACTTAGAATGAGAAGTGAGAACTAGAGATGTGTAAAAACAGGAAGGAATCACTCACAAATCAACTCTCCAAGGACGGCACCATCACTTCCTGATTCCTAATTCCCTATTCTTGCACCCATGGGTCACTGCTATGAAGAAACAAACTCATAAATGGAGTTAAAACAATATGAAATGGAACTTAAGTTGCATTAAGTAGCTGGACACAGAAAGAGGCGGGCACTGTTTAGTGAAGGTGCTTAGTTATTGACATTGACATTACTCACTAGGAGTGTGTTGCTGTGATGATTTGCGCTGAGAAGTGTGCTATCCATCAGTTATCTTCTTGCTGATCCCTGCGTCATGTTATTTGGCACCAGCGCATTGTGACCGTAATAAATGTATTCATATACACAGAGCTGAGTGTCAGTGTGTGTAATGGTTGTTGCATTGACAGGCTGAAGATCAGGCAGGAAGGGTGTGTGTGTACAGTGGTTTCCTTTTTACTAGGTTGGCTGATCACAACGAGCAAAGGGTGTGAAGGGTGTGTTCTTGTTAGGTTTTTGTGGTAGCAGCTACCAACCTTAGTTGCCTATACAACGACAGTACTGTCATAGCATTGTATTGAAAAAAAAAAACAAAAAAACTGCAGTGCTGGTTGAAAGCTGTTGAGCCTGCGCTCGCCTTCCTGTGGCCCCAGGCTTGAGAACCACTTTCTGATTGCAGCTTGTCCATGTGACTAGGTTTCCGTTGCCTGCCTGCTTCCGTGACTGTGAATAGTAAAAAGAGGCATCAGTGCTTGAGTGTGAGCAAAGGAAGGCAGCTGAACTTCACACACGAGAACACACTTTGCAACAGCGAGTCAACCAGCGATATGGTCAGGGGACCAACCGTAAGTGGCTTTGGAAATCCACACCTAACCACCAGTGTAAGTAATGCACTAATGTGCACTAATCCAACACTGCAGAATGCACTACAGTCGAAAGAGGCTAATTGCATGCATCATCTAAATTAATGCTGAATTTAAATGTACTTTGCCTTTCGTCTATGTGAGCGTGTCATTGATTGCTTTTGAGCAAACTGTAAATCCTGCCAGTGTTGCATGGGATGACTTGTCAGAGTCTTGTTAAAACAAACGTGAGCATTAATATATGTATGTATGTATGTATGTTAAAATATGTTCATACAGTGCATGTGGCTTGCATGTGGACACAGTAATGTGAAACAAAACACTCTAAAAATAAAATAAAATAAATCATCATAAATATTATACAATGACATTTCAGTTGAATCATAATGTTGAATTTTGAGTTTTAAATCATCATTGTGATGAGTGGAACCATATTCTGTGCATTTGCGCAATGTAAATACACAAATATGCATTTAATGGCCCTTACTATATGCTACATTGCAAGCTGTACCACATCTAGTAACTCAGAATTCAGTATCCTGCTAAATGTCTAATTTTATTACATACAGATTGGCTAGGGTGAACTGAGGTAAAACACAGCTGCAAACGCAACAAAATTACTGTAAAAATCCTATTATAGAAAAAGACATACATTGTTCATATGAAAGAAAAGAAACAGTACAGAGTCACCACTGAAAAACAACTTAATGCCTAAGAGCAATAAAATGTAAAGATTAAAAGTGCGTGTGAACCAAAAAGGAACAAGGAGCCTCTGTATTAAGTATGCGTCACGCAGTGGTTTGCAATGAAATTGGGGAAATTTGATCAAAAATCTGCTGTTCCCAGGATAGTAATATTGTATCACAGAGAGTCACAACAGACAGAAACAAATCAAAAAACAAACATCAATATTTTAATTCAATTGTAATTCAAACTTTATTGTGATTGTTTTTTTATCCTATAGGGTTATCCACATACAATAGAAAATGAAAGAGAAAAATTTACCAGTCTCATGTTTTTAGTCATATTCAAAACTATTGTTAAATCTAAGAATACAGTCAAATAGATGCTCAGAGTTCAAAGTGACTAAACCATAAAAACATATGGTGGAAACTTTTCTCACAGTATGAAAGTGTTGGAAACTGATCACACAGTTTTCAGGAATAAATATAAGCGTAGGAATTCAAAAATTGATTTGCCTAAGTTTTCGTGCAGAAAAGGCATATGTTAAGGCGCTCACTTGCCAAAGTTTCATGAGGCCTGGCTGGTCATCACATGCTAATCATAAAACACATGTATTCAGAAGCTTTAAAAGATGTTGCCATTAAAACATTCAGTGTAAAAGTTTGGTGAAGTTGTTTGCAAGAACCTGAGTCTGTAAGTTATCATTCAAGGAGTTACTTTTCTCTCTCTCTGCCATCTTGTCAGCAGTAAGGATGTTAAAATGCCAGTCCACGGGCTCACTCCCATCCTGCTCTGCTTGTTACCCGTGTGGATAATCCTGACACCAGTCTCAAGTCATCCACAACAGAGCCAATGCCAACTGGTAAGATGTATCTCTTACTCTATATGTTACTACTAAGATCTGAGAAACAGCGTACAGTAAACAACTATTTGTATAAAAAACGTTTGTCATCATTTCAACACTCATAAACTCTGAAACTGCACGTAAAAGTAAAGTAAAAATAATCTGGCAACATCATACTAAATTTTATACGTTTCATGATGACTCACATTGATGTGGGAAATTGATCAAAGTTCACAGTGAACTGTATAATTATTAGTAATTTTCAAACTAATACAACACACTTTCCTAACAAGGTAAACTGTTTATACAGTTTCTTTTAAAAAAATATAAAATATGTGTTAATAACTAAGAGCACTGGTATATTTAACATTTTTAAATGTTAATGAAATGAATTAAAAATGTTCATACACCTTGCCTTTTATGACATGATCTCCGTGCACATGGAACCTGATATGCTAAATACACTGATCGGCTGAGATTGTTATCATGCGCTGTGTGAAGGTCAATGTGCCTAATGGGTACAATTAAACTGTAAATTAAAAAGCAGTTATATACACTGATGCTATGATGATGATATGATATGATGCTGTTAGGACATTACTGCG
>JAUBNQ010000012.1:28749319-28765056 GCA_032353495.1 Ctenopoma kingsleyae
CACACACACACACACACACACACACACACACACACACACACACACACACACACACACACACACACACACACAAAGTTTATCTTACCTGCTGCATCTGCCACTGCTGCCCCGATAATGGCCCCAATGCATCTGTCTGCCACCCTCAGGGCCATCTGCTTCTATTAACCACAAGAAATACAGTGACACTTTCACTGTGTATGTAAAGTCACTGGAATGTTTTACTGTTCATCTTCAGTTAGTGACTAAAATACGTAGATGTACATAGAAGTTGTGTTGTTTTCTTTTAGTGAAATTGTCATTATGGAGTCGAGCTGGTTTTGTATCTACTGTTCATGTTGACAGCAAATAAAGAAGTTGGCATGTAAAAACATGTGTATTAACTATATTTCATTACATAACATGTGGCCTTTTTAACTCTCTGGCTCATTTGTCCTCACCTCAGAGCCTCTTCTTCACCTTGCAGTGCTCCACCTGAAATGCTGTAATACGTCTCCTGTGTGTCAGTTTTCTGACATGGGAGGGTGCTGTCAGATCACAGCAAAAGGATCTAGAAAAACAGTTTACTGCACTGGTGGTGGTGAGCTGGAGGTCGGAGGACTGAACTGAGTGTTAACGTAAGGTTTTACAGATTATCACCCTAAATATGAAAGACATTTTCAGAAAGCAAATTTTGTTCCATATTATACGGTTAGGAGGGGGTTAAAACACTTTTTGTAGTCATTGTGGCCATCCCACCTTTTGTTGACTCGCACTTCTGGTATGAAGTGTTTGTATGCTGTTGTGTTGCTTGTGTTGCATTTTTGAAATTTTCATAGTTTTTTTTAAAGATCTTAGTAAGATCACATGCAGCAAAGGGTCCCAGTCAGACCTGAACCAGGGACACTTTCTGTAACAGTTAAGCTACTGGGGCACTCAGTCATCAACTGAGGAACAACCTTGAGGAATCTGTAATATTGTAAATATTCGGTGGTAACCTACTAGTGAAAAAACTGGGGACCACCAAAGTCAGCAGCATTCATTGCCTGCAAACTCTCAATATAAGTCAAATCAAATGATTTTCAGTCTGGACAGTTTGACAGGCATTACCCAGCCTATAACCATGCTCTCAGTGTAGCTAACAAAAATAAGAGAAGAGACGTAGCCTGCACGTCTACCGACTTGTATGTATTTTTACTAACTATAAAATCAAAATGCTTTTGGAAATGCTGTATGACAACACCAGCGTCTCTGTCCTGTTGGATTTTTGAAGCACTCTACAGTCATAACACTGGGGGTCACCCCCTCACCACTGAGCTTTTGTCTCCACCCTGTTTGTGAGCCCTTTGTGCCCAAACGCAAGACAGCTTCAATAAAACCATTAATGTTTCCATCAAATTCCGATGAAACATTTAGTTTATTGGTTAAGTTGCACTTAACCAACTCTCTGCACTTACAAAAGCTCTCTCCATCATTTTGATCGGTCACGCTCTCTTCATGTACCTTCCGCTCCATTGCCTCCATCCTGACAGTTCCCCAGCTGATCCCCCTCCACTCTGCCAACTCTGGTGAAACCCTGCAAGGCCTGGCCAGACTCCACTTATCCCAGGTCTTTCATGGGTATCCCAGGCCATTGAATTCTCTGTTACTCTGATACTGTTAGCAGACACTGCAGAGGGGGTGGATCGGGGGACTCTAGCTCCTGCCCTTTTTGGAAATTATAGTAATCAAAGGTGTCCCTCCCAGTACTATTTAACTTAGACATTTTTTTCTTTAACTTGTGTTTCAACTCTCTCAGAATATAAACATTTGTGTAAATTTAGTTCTGAAAGATTCAAGCAAGTACCAGATATTTTTTCAGCACAACATGGGTGCTTTGCTGCAGTGTCACATTCCATTATGACATAAGACATAAGACATGGATTATTTCTACATCCATTTCCCACAATAAACAACTATATTCAAATGTTTACTGTCTTAACACGTACAGCCCAAGGCCTCTTTTTTAAAAACGGAGCCCCTGCCTCAGAGAAACTCTCTGCACATCACTGGTTATGGATGTCAATAGCTGGAAATTTGCTGAGCATTAAAGAATAGAAACTGTGCTTTGAGCTGAAAAGAAATCTGTTTATGACACAAACATTACATTTAAATGAATATAAATATAGTAAGTGTCAGCTACGGCAGAGAGCTCAATCATCATAACGTTAATCTGCAGGAAATGCAGAGCGTTCGCTTTCTCTCGCTGGGAGATACCATGTCCTTCACAGAGAGGTTAAAAGAGCTGCACAAATAGATCGGCCTCTGTCACCAGATCAAGTGACACAATGAGCAGGGTGAAGCTCTATAAATTACAGCCTGGCAGAACTGCAGGAAGGTATTGATGGAGTGTGGACAACATGGTAGTGCCCATGTGTTTTTTCTGGGGGGCGGGGGCGGTGGGGGTGATGAGCTTTGTTGACTTTGATCATCTGACATGGTAGTTGGAGGTTGGAGGGCATGCCAGTCGAGGTTGTTGGTGATGCATGGGAATGAAATGTATAACAGACACAAGGGTGAGTGTGAAAAATTAAAACTAATGTAGATTAACACTAACCACTAATTACTGTACTACCATACAATATATATATATATATATATAAAAAACAGTGTGCACAGATAACACTGCTATCGTGTCAGTGATGATCATGATGTCACTGACTGCTGGTTTTTCTTCATGTTCCTCAGTACAGTGATTTCTTCCTTTTTCTTTTGTTGAATTACTAACTAACTTTTTGTGCAAGGTTTGTTTGTTGTTAAGATAAGCTAGGACAACACTTTAATGAAATTCAGTTGTTACAGCAACACAAAGAGAAGAACAGTAGAACTTTCTGCATGTGCTGCAGTAACATGGCTTCATAGCACAGTGTGTGTGCTTGACTAGATCAGATCTGTCTCCTGTTGAAACTACGTGGAGCATAGTCGAGCATCATGGTTTTCTTATTGGAGAACTCACACTTTTGCACTTTAGGTACATTGTAGAGCATGCACTTTTATTTTGGTAATAAACAATAATTGATTGTATTCATTTACAACATAACCCAAATTCTGCTACGTGTATTGCATATGATCATCTTGACACATGACATTTCATGTGACATTTCCTTAATTTTCAGTGTACAGTAATTTATAGTACATTCATATTTCAAAAGAATAAGGGACAAACAGTATATGAAGGTGGTTAAAGCAGTTTTTATAGGACTAGTCAGGGAAGCTTAAGTTTCTTATTTTTCTTATGTTTTAGTTAAACTGAGTTGGTTGTAGCTTCAGTTTTAAAACTTTTACCCTCTTGTTTTCTTTTTATCTTCAATAAATGAGTGTTATTTGATTAAAGAATTGGGTGAAATATGTGCTGTGACAGTGAGAAAAAAATCCTGGCAGTTAGACCACATCTGCCATATGTGCTCAGACACATTCATGCTGTTTCTTGGAATATCACATGGTTAGTCATTACCTTTCCGTTCTGGCCATTTTCCAGTTAGAATCGCACAGAAGTAGTCAAATCATTCATAATAACAACATTTTGATGTAAATGCAATAGACTACAACAACATTATGTGTGAATGTAATTTTAAACATCAGCCATTGATGTTTTCCATCTATACACTAGTATGATTTTTGCAGTACCACTGAAAAGCTCTGATAAAACATCCTCACTAAAGTACTGCTGATAGGAATACTGATAATTATCTGGCTGTGTGGCTGTCCTTCCAGTCTGGGAGAGGAGGCTGAAACAGGAGAAGGGGGCAGAGAGTTATGCCAGCATCCGGCCACTAGCCACCTCTCGTGTCATCTGTGCTATGCCAATCATGGCATCCAGTGTGCAGCCAGTGGAAGACAAAGCTGGACACACAAGCTCCCTCCATTCTTGTTCTTGTCTTCATCTGCATACAATATGGATCAACAAAAGAGTAGAAGTGTTGGCTTCCGTACACGTTTGACATTTGTCCAAATCTCACAAGCACAAATAGTGAAGAAGTGGAGAAGTGGAGAGGAACTGGGATGCAGAGAGTTAGAGGATTCTGGGATCACAGTGTTTACAGATGCAATTTCTGCAGATTAATCTTCACAGGCTGTCGATTCACTCACTGTATTGCACAGGATTTTTGCAGTGAGGTTCCTTCTTCTGCAAATATTAATGACTGTTCTCTCTACTGTATGTGCTGTTTATAGTGATATTAGGCTAAAAGAGGTGCAGGTCTTCCACAGCCTCTTATAGCCCCGTTAAAGTGATTACCATCACATTTCTGAACACTCTAAGCTCTGTAGAGTTTTCACATATTGGCGTTCTCATATTCTTGTCTTTGTTATGTAATGTCACGTTTAGACTGCTCTAATTAATTATCTGTGATTCTTCTTCTCTTTATATCACTGCTGCTTTTTGCTTGTCCTACTTTAGATGTTACTCCACAGTCTTTATGTGGCCTATTTCTTTTGTTGTGCTAATAGCCCAACAGGGATCAATAAAAACTCGTTTTAATCTAAACTGTATTGCAGGCACACTCCGCCGCTTCTCATTTATGCTCGTAGAGTACTCACATCAGTCTTCTCTTCTCACAGCTCCACTAGCACTTAATTGTCTTGCCCAAGAGCAATAACAGTTCAATTCAGCCAGTCTGTGTGTGTTTGGCCACAAAGTGTAAGGCTACATAAGAAGCTGGCACTCTGTGCTTGATTCAGCTCCTTTCCATCCCATGACTGAGCACTTTGAACCATTTTATTTGATGACTGTACAAGAAAAGTCCATGTATATAGAAGTGGGAATCTGAGGGCAGTTTCCACACAGAAGTGACTAGATAAACCCAGTTTACATAATTTAGACCACAAATTTTCAGGTGTCTGCATTTACAGGATGAATGTGTTAGAAGTGTCAATACTTTGCATTTTAACAGACAGTGTAAGTAATTTAAGTTTATTTAACTTAAAAATGAAAGTTTGTCTTCTGCCTTGAAAATTCAATTGAACTGAACTTGTTTTTCGTAGTTAGTTTGATGTCCTTTTAAAAGATCTGAAAATGGAAAATTAGTTGAATTAAGTTGACTAAAGTTCAGAAAATAAGTTCAGTCTACTCAAGATATTAAGTTTATATTAAGTAAACTCACTGCTAATTAACTATATGGTAATAACGATATGTTATTATGTAAATTCACCTGTTTAGTTACATGAACTGTGATGTGAAAATACATATAGTCAAGATATATATTCTGTTCTTCTACATTTCTCAGTATAACAAAACTATTCTTTGACAGAAGAAGAAGTACTACAAAAAGTAACAATATGAATGTTTTCTTGAAAGTACAAAAAAGTGTTTTAACTCTCAAACAATGCATGCTGGGAGGTCAGCTAGTTTAGTTTCTTTAAACCCAGTTTAAGTTTGAGTGATCTCCTAACGGTTAATTGATTCAACTCATCCTTTCAAATTTAAAGATCTCAGAGGTCAGAACAACTCGTTTTTTAAAAGATGTAAGAGTGTGAAAATTAAAATAATACATTTTCAGTTCAATGAACTCGTAAAAAATATATTCACATTAAGTTAACAAGAAAAGTTGTGGATTCCACTAAGTTCATGTAGAATGTTTTAAAGTGTAAAGCATGGGCCCAATGAATGGAAACCAACCAACGCCGGTTTTCCACAGTCTAAAGAGAAGCAATTAGGTTCACTAGTGACTCTAAACATTTGCTTGACTCTGTGTGCAACCCTGCGATATACTGCTGACCTGTCCAGGGATTACCTTGCCTCTTGCCCAACATGTACTTGGTTCTAGCCCCACTTTGACCATTTACAAGTGTTTTAAATGTATAGAAATATTCCACTATTGTACAAAGGTATAATGTTACTTTACAGGACCAATGGTAGGCTGACACAGAGGGGGGGAGGGGGAGATAAAATTCCCATTGTCTTACATTACTCTTAAATCAGTACAATTAAAACAGCTGTTTGCCTTCTAAACTGTGTACTGTCCAACATCCTTTTTTATTTCCAAAATGAGGAAGCTCAGTGCTCTGGAAATCCCTTTTCAGCGTCTCTCCCACAAAATGACAAATGACAACTACATAAAGAGACATCTGACATATTGGCTACTTCTCTGTCCTCTTGTCTGCAACGTAGACAGACAAACATGTTCTATTGCAACAGCCACACCATTCCCTCGTCAAACGTAATGGTTCACTCATGCAAATGAAAGGTTAGTTCTGATGAAAACACACAAGATGCATCACTGAGCAAGAACATGCATCCGTTCACAAATAAGACACCTGCAAACTCAATGAAATACACAGTCATTAAACTGTGCTTCACTCATTATGACTGATGTCCAGTTGGTTTGGGTTTCAGTGACATTGACATTATGAATCACAGCTACTTTTAATCTCACCAAACTTTATGGAAGTTGTAATTCTCTCATGTAGCTTGTGCAATCATTACTTGACAGTACTTATCACTAACTGTCTGTGCAGCTGGGATATGCTGCATGAGGACATGAATACATGCTAAAATGATACGCTGATCTAAAGACACCAACGCTATGCTGTGTGTTTTACTGTACAATCAACGCAACGCAACGCAACTCTCTGGGTGACAAGCGGAAGAGGTGAAAAAGTGGGTGAGGGGGGAGGAACGAGGGAGGGAAGAGAGAGAGAGAGAGAGAGTGAGAGAGAGAGAGAGCAGGGTGCGCTCGGCAGCCTCAGTACACCGGACTGTCATCCTTGAGCGGCTGTCTGCATCTCCTCTCTGCGTGCTCCAGTTCCTTTTCATCGGCTTTTTTGCAGTTGGCGGAAATAGCATGGATACGGTGTAAAACGCGTTTCGAGGCAGAACCACTTGCTCAAGAAAAGAACGAGACACATTCTGTTTCAGCTTGTCCGGCTGAAGTCACAATAATGATGGAGTATTGGAGGCAATGCGCGCTATGGTTAATAAACTGCAAGGTGCTTCCAGCTAACCACCGCGTTACATGGGACTCTGCACAGGTATTTGACTTGGCCCAAACGCTCCGGGATGGGGTCCTCTTGTGCCACCTGCTCAACAACCTGAGGCCCCAGTCCATCAACCTCAAGGAAATCAACCTCAGACCGCAGATGTCACAGGTAAGAGTAACGTCTGTTCCTCGCTTCGTCGCCAAACTACAACTTAGCGCCGACGTGCAGAGCGTAACCAGCCTCCGTGAGGATTATACACGGTTAAAGTTTTCTTGCTTCTCACCAAAGGTACATACATGGTAGAACAACACTGAAGGCTCACTGCGAGTGTGAATGTATATGTGGCAAATTCGGCAACACACAATCCATAAATTAGAGCTCGGCTTCAAGTCAGTGTCTACTTTTTAAAATCTTGGTCACACCGCTTTCTGCCGCTCCCACGGTGTATTCTGATGGCGAAAAGCGATACAAATAAGGAGTTTATAAATGATAATCGGTGAGATTTAATTCACCGAAGCCCTTGATCATGTATAGACAATATGCCGAACCAAAATGATGTCCCTCACTAATACGACGAGGCTTTAATTTTAGTTTGAGGACGTGACTACTTTAGACAGTAAGCAATGAAATGCTAAACGACCATGGAAATGGATGCAATTTGGCAGGCACGGAAATGTGTAAAAGTTTCACTCTGAGCAAAAAATGACAAAAATCTGATTCTAGGATTATTTTAAACTCCACTTTTTACTATACGTTACAAGTAATAGCTGTAATTTCTGTTACACCACTGAACCGTTATGCACATGCATCACTCCGCCCTCTATAGGTGATGCACACAAACAGTGGAGAAAGATTAAGTGATGATGAGGTTTTATTGTGGGCTTTTCTAATCAGATAAGTGGATTTATTTCACAGAATTAACAGCATCTATAAATAAACTGTCATTTTATTATAGTACCTTTGAGATAGAGACAAATAGAGAGCTGTGGCCAAGTGGTTCCTGTTTGTCAGATACCATCTGCTTCAATAACACAACAGCCGGAGCCTGGACCAGATTAATATTTGCTTCCATAACGGTGAATCTGGGTGTCTGGCTCTGTGACAGCACACAGTGAGGTGGACACTTACCTACTGAGCATGCAGGCCTGTACAGACATTAGCCTGTAGCAGAAACACACACAGCCTCAAGTGTGTTTGCAATAATATTCATAATAGGTAATGTTAGGTGCCCTCATCAGAGGCATAACAGGTGATTAAAGTTTCAATATCAGTGCAGTGTTGCAGGCCTACTGCACAAGTGATGGGAAGGTGGATTAGGCTTGTTTCCTGGAAAGAGCACTCTAAACTCATGGTCAATATGATAGGCCGTTATTGTTGTTTAACAATCAAACTGGGTATCCGCCGTTCGACTTGTGAGCACAGGTCAAGTGGACAGTTTGCAAAAGCTTAGAGGATTTTAATGTCATCAGTGGCAATAGAAATCAACTGCCTAAGGATCTGTTTACTCGGAGATTTCTGAGAAAACAAGATCAGGGTTGTAAGAGGAGCTGATCAGTCCATTTACTGTTAGAAATGATGCTACAACCAATACTGGTAAGGAGACATTCAGTGTTTACTGCCAGTCATAACATAATGACATAATAATGGAGATGCCATGTGTAGAAGGGTTGTGAACTTCACTTACGCTGAGTGAATGGCCTGGCCTGGCCCAGTCTGGGTTATTTATAGGCAGATTTAGTTTTATGCATGACTGGATGGCTCACTCACACTGAGCCAGGAGAATTAGCATTAGTAGTAGCCTTAGTCACAATACCATGTATTCAGGTTCAGCTTCGCATGAACACATGCTGTATACAAATGACTGCTTTTGGTTTAAAGGGCTTTTGTGAGTACAGTGTTTTTATACTGATTTTCACAGATCTAGTAGGAAATATTTTTCTGAGGTTCTGATGTGGTTCTCTTGTGATTAAACAATCCACCATGGTGGTTATACAGTGCTTGAAAGCTACATGCTGTGTTTGGTCTAAAGACGTAATGTGCATAGCTTCCTGTTCACTGTAGGATTTCTACTGTCAGATACTGCTTATAGCAGTGAGAGAGTTCACAAATCAGGGGTTTATGGACTCTCTTGTGACCTGCCTACAGGGTTGTTCAGTCACTGTTGGCTGTGTGATATGATGGTATATCGCGTGACAATAGAAAAACGGCTATCGTTTCATAACGCAGTATTTTTCGTTGCGCACTGGGGATGCAGGATGTGGACCACAGAACGGAACAAGAAGGAACATGAGAAGGTCTCAGACCAGCCAAGACAAAATCAGGAGCTTGTACCCAGTACTTCTGTGGCACGGAAGTGGTCTGATGAAAAATTAGACATGGACCAGATAATTATGCCACAGGTCGGTTCCCCCACAGCGGATCACCACTAACCTCTCATACCAACCTCACAGTGTATGAGAGCTACAAAAGTACAGTTGACTGCTGAGAACGAAACCTTCAACTCAGACTAGACTTTTTTTGACTGCAGCACATCATAATGGGAAAGACCATTTATAGACATAATGGTTGTCATTAATACATACATCTGCAGACATGGACCAAATTTACATGGCCTGGAAACGTGGTTGTTATCCGGATATGAAATTGATATGATTTTAATCTGCATATGATACTTTGCTCACAACTCACTTTAGAAGTGTAGTGACGCAGCAGCAACTCACAGCCGTAGCTGCGTTGAACAGCGTCAGTTTGACACTGTGTAACTGCTTCATTTGTTATTACCACTACTTTATATTCCAGCAGATCATGAGTCGTGGCTTTCCATTTTACACACATTCACAATACGTGATGCTGGATCCCACCTCCCTCTGTGAGCAAACCCCCCACCCCCAATTTACATAACTGAGGGTGGAGTTGCTTCCTCCTCCCTCTGCATAATTCATGAGGGTTCGTGGCATCTACTTTCCCATTGGCCAATTTTAACGCACAGGACGCGACTGTGGCCATCTCATGGGACCCATGAGATGGAAAGACAAAGGCAGTGAAGGGACAGGGCTACAAAGAGCCTGTCTGGCCCCCAAAGATGCATCTCTGAGGACATAAAGGCCCCGAAGGGTTAGACCACTGCGTAATTAAAGCACAATGCATGCAAAGCTCTGGAGAGTTCACATGTGTGGTGTCGGCATCGGGCCGGGCTGTGTCTCATTCTGTAATAGTAACTGTGTTTAGGTGATTTGTATGGACTGTATATTGAGTCAGTTCTGTTTAGAAGTGTAGTGACGCAGCAGCAACAAAGCTGACTCAAAGTCTTGTTTAAGGTCTTTAGTGAAAACTAAATGTCCACTACCAATTATAAAGTCTAGACAAAACTCAGCCACAGCCACTGCTGCATTTTGCGCTTCTACCAGAGAAAATGCCACATAATCAGTAGCTGTTGCTCTGTGAAAATCAGGGGTTTAGCATTAAGAGGAACTATGGATTGCTTGTTATGGAGCAACAAACTGACCATGCACTCTTTCCATCCTTCTTTTCCATCAAATAGTTGGGTGGGTCGCTGAATCTCAGTTTTTACTTAGGAGCTGCGAAGGTATTTCAAATCCAAGGAGTTTACGCACGGGCTAGCAGACGATCAGAGAGTGAAATGCTAGTAGTCACAGTCTGTCGAAGCACTCATTTAAAACACACATGTAACAGCCTAAATATATAAACTGAGGTTGTGTTGGAATTTAAATTTAGCATAAACTGAATATTAAGCTTAAAAGAAACTTGTTAAGCCTATTGTTGCCCTGTTTTCCATGACACAGGATTTAAAGCTGCAGATTAAAAATGAAAATTCAGAATGAATGTTGAGCAGCTCAGACACTCTCTCTCTCTCTCTCTCTCTCTCTCACACACACACACAGATCAGCTATGAGCCTCAACATGCACAGGAAATCAGGAAATAGAATAGAGGAAGGAAGTGAAACTAAACATGCCCTTGATGAAGCTCAGACCAAAGCAGCGAGATGTCAGACACAACGAGGAGAAAAGCTGCACTTTGCTCTTCATAGGGTCGTCTTCAAATACTTCAGGGCCTCTTCTTCATGTTAGTGAAGTGAAAGCGAGATGAGGATGAGTAGGGGTCTAATTCTGATGAGCGTCAAGTGACAGAAACCCGTTCACAGAGCAACAGAGTGGATCAGTACATAGGAGAGCAGGGACAACTCTCGTTCACACATTTGTACACTGATTCAGACCCTTTCTCCTAGTGTAATGAGTAATACCTAGAGAGAACCGCTGGCACACTAAAGTATATTTGAAGCCACATGGATTAGAAGCTGTCATCATGTGAGAAGATGACTTCATCACAGCTACAGTATGATGTGACATTTATATTATGTTGACTCCTTTTCATTATCTGACTCAACTTCCAGATAGCTTCAACTGGATGACTGAAGAATCTCAGACTCCTTTTCACTGTTTCAATTCTGCGCAATAAATACTGACACACATTCTTTTTGTGATGCATCTGACAGGCAACAGCAGGTGTGTTGTTTCTGTTGACTAACCTGAATTTGACTATTTGATTTGAGAGTCCTATTACATGGTTTCTACATACAGTGTGTATATTTTATCACGCTTAGATCTAAGTTCTGTGATGTCAGACAGTGAAGAGAAAAGCTGGTTTCACACACACTGAGCTGTCCCTGCAGCAGGCTTCAAAGGCGCTGTGGCTTGCTCTTCAACTCACAACGACAAAAGTTTGAAAGAGATAGCGTGGGAGAATGAGAAACACAGAGAGGGAGAATGTCTTGATTTTTCCTTTAGTTTCTGCAGCATGACTACTCTCCAAGTCATCTTGGCTCCAGGTGCATCAATTAAACGTGCATCTGCACGACAGATTGTGATTGTGTGTAAACGTAAAATAAGATGCCAAACGTGTTAGCACGCAAAGTGGTAATTATAGGGCAGATTTTTCTAAATGTCTAAATTGTGTTGGTCAGTGTTGGGGTGCAGATTGGTATTCATGTGTAATTTTTAAGAAATAAAGCCTATTGTGGGATTGTAATGGTAAATGAAGGTACGTGATAGCATCAAGTAAATTAAACTCACAATGCAAACAGACTCTTGTCTCTTTGTCCTTCATCGATGTTCACATTGTATTTGGATGCACAGATTTTTGGCTTATACTTCAAGTCAAATCAAGTTGTATTTCCTATATATAGGCCAGTTGTACAAATTAGCTGTGAGAGGCTTTGCAGTCTGTGCAACGACAACACCCTCTGTCCTTAGACCCTCAGACCTGGATTAGGACTCCTCAGGAAACCTTTAACAATAAAGAAAGTAGGTGAAAATGCAGGAAGAGCAACAGAGGCCAAGCCAGAAAGTGTGGTTGCTGAACCTGACCTGAACCTAACAAGGGTTTTGTATTTAGGTTTATTAGACTGTCTGTTTAGACTAAAGAATGACCTTTGTGACTGAACCCTACCCAAATCCAAGAGAGACAGAAAGATACTGAGATGCCTGGGGAGGAAGATCAGCTAGTCAAACACTCACCTGACCTCCTAGGTGTCCAGAAAACTGGATTTTTGAAACACTGAATTGGATATTTTCAGGTAGATGTTAATTCACTAGAAAATAGTAGAGCCACAAATAAAATTGTTGAACCATCATGAATCACATTAAATTGCATATGATTTGTATGCAGTTTGGACACAGCGTGAGTCTCTTGATGACTACCCCCTAGTTGCTGCAGCTTGGCTGCCCTCATTGATTCCTTTTGAAGAAAGGATTGCACCTGTCAGTGTGTAAACACCACATTACTGCAGCCATGCGTGCCATGGCAGCACAAGGCACCACAGCCTTCTGTTTCCAATTCCAGTGCAGCGCAATGAAGCCACACCGTGTGTTCCACTGTGTCATCACGATGACATGCATATTCATGCGTTGCTTTACGTGCACTGACATGCACGCAGATATAGACCACAAGAAGCAGGCAAGATGATGATGCACCTCGCTCATACACACGCACAGAGTGAGTGACCTTTCATAATGAGCCACAGCCAACCGGTAAAAGCTCCACCGCAGTGCACATTAAAGTATGGATAATGCATATGCTGATTTTATTAGGAGATATTCAGTGGGGGGAGAATGTACCTGCAATCAATGTTTATTGTGTCAGTCAGTTCTGGCATGGAGTTAATCACTGCTGAGTGCTCTGAGGAAGTCAATACTATCAGTTGTCTTCACTGGCAAACACTGACATTTTAAGTGCTGTTGCTTACCCACATACATACATACAGCATGTACAGCATTAACATTTAAACTGTAACTTTAGCAAATGATAATTGAAATTTTGACCTTTCTTTTTTACTTTGATGGAAATGTTAAGTTGCTGTGTGCAAGGCACTCAGGATTTGTAGCCATATATCCAGATCATACCATCCTAGAACCGCTGCCAGCAGCAGTGTTTCTGCATCCTTTTCCTGTCACGTTCACTGTAGTGGAAACCTGGAGCCAAGCAGCGTGGAGAGTATCAAGCTCTACAATAAGAAGGTTGTAAGACCCTGTGAATTTCCAATCTCTACAGTATATATAAAGGATCGGGACACATGAGTGAGTAATGCTGAGGTTATCAAAATGTGCTAACCTCCAACTCTATTTATCATTGGTAGATAACAGGTGTAGTTGGTGTCTGTACGTAGCCAAAGATTGTTTGTGTTGAGTGTAGTTGAACAGAGTGACACATTTCAACTCTAGAGGATCCCATTGTGTCATCTTCAGAACTCGTGTTGGTTTCATTCATGTCTTATCAACTATTTTAGCTTATAACTAATATTTTTAAGTACAGTGGAACCTTGGATTGCGAGCATAATTCGTTCTGCCAACGTGCTCGTAATCCAAAACACTCGTATATCAAAGAGAATTTTCCCATAAGAAATAATGGAAACTCAGATGATTCGTTTCAACCAAAAATATTTGTATAAAAATAATTGATACAAAATTTAAAGTAAAACCAGTCAAACCAACATTCACTTTATGGAGTGAAACACTCCGGCTAGTGCACTTTCACTACTACGAAACCTGTTTCTGTACATTGCTGCTTCATCAAGTTAAAATTTCTTAAAATTTCTTGCTCGTCTTGCAAAACACTCGTAGACCAAGTTACTCGCAATCCAAGGTTCCACTGTATTTGAATCAAGAAGTTATTGAAAATTGGGGTGTGTCAGATTAAGGAAAATACACTTGTTTTTTCATATTTAATGAATGTTCATTGTAGGTAAATATGGGGATGGGATTGATTGGCACATCTCTAATTTTGTTGCACAGTTGCACAGTTTTTGCCACTGTGAGTGCTCAGTATGGTTATGAACAGACCCTGTCGCAGATAGCTGACTCAATGTCTTTCCAGTAGGGACAGTTATATATATATATAAGGTGTCTGTGGTGAGTGAGTCAGGGCAGAAGTGATGGATGGCCGTTGTCTATTGGAAACTCCACAAAGACTGTAGAAATACGAGGGATACGGTCAAGGAATAAGGACATGGGATAAAACCATTCTTCAGGACAACCGTCGCCACATATGACTGGGCATAGACGCTCACCTCGACACATACGGCTCAGGAAGCTGCACAGCAGAGCGTTATTCACACTTTTGTACTACAATCTTCTAAGATATAGAAAATCAGGGGGAGGTGGAGGTGGTGGAGGAGGATGATGATGTCCACTCACCGTTAAGTGTTCTCACTGTGCCTCACTTAATTTATGTGATATTTAGCTGTATTCTCCATCACCCTTTTCTCCTCACAACACCAGCAAAGCTTTGTTTTACCTGTAACTACTTGACCTGTGCTGCTGAGGCCATGATTCATATCTCACATAGAAACTAATTCAGTTCCCTTGTCTAGTGGGGGGATGGAGTAAGCATCGCTTGGTATGTCTAGGGGGTCACAGGGGTTAATGCTGGAATTGAATGGAAATGGCTTCAGAAACACTTATTACTGATGTTGTAGGGGGAGGTAAAGAGGTGTTTAGGGTGGGGGTGGACATAGACAGTAGCATTGCCTTATTGTCATTACATGAGAGAAACAGAGGTGTGTGGTGAGCTCAGACATGGGTGTGTGCAGTGTAGCACAAATATCAGAACGCTGGTTTTCTGTCATCTCCACTTCCTTCTGTGATGGTTCATTTTAAATGTCACTACAGCTGATCAGCTTTGTTGTTTGCCAAAGCAAAGATGAGGAAGAGGAAGAGACTCAGCAGCCCTCCTGTTGTTGTTGTCTTTCAGTCTGGTCAGTGATCTTTTCAAAATTGGGCTTGGGCAACATGACAAACATCTTGTGCAGCAGATTGTCTTGAAATTTTCGAGGGCACTTTACCTTCAGAAGAGGATGTGGCTGTGTGGGTTAGAACATGTGTGTAGTCTTCTTCTACTGGGGACGCTGCCACAACTGTTCTAATACATTTGATGGAATAGTTTGACATTTAGGGTAGTATGCTTTGTGGTGGAGAGTTAGATGAGAAGAACAACACCACTAATAATTTGATGTAAAACTGTATATATATATATATATATATATATATATAACTGTTTCTGACCAGTGGTAACACAGTCCACCTGGTATATGGTTGGGGCCAGTTAAAAATAAGGGTTGCATGGAAGTAGGGGTGTGCGATATATTGAATATACTCGATGTATCTCGACTTGTTCCACGTGCGATATAGTAAATGACTATATTGTGACTATCTAGTATAGATTCTAACGTTAAATAGACAGCATGTACTTCGCTTCGAGTTTCGCTTCTTTGCCCTCTCACAGCAGACAG
>JAUBNQ010000012.1:28765156-28775253 GCA_032353495.1 Ctenopoma kingsleyae
TGTTATTTTAAAACAATCACAGGCATGTTCACAAACGGAGCGCAGACCAGAATCTTCTGGTTTTTCAAAATAAAAGAATCCTCCGGGTTTTTCAAAATAAAA
Organism: Ctenopoma kingsleyae; assembly: GCA_032353495.1. Lineage (NCBI taxonomy): Eukaryota > Metazoa > Chordata > Actinopteri > Anabantiformes > Anabantidae > Ctenopoma > Ctenopoma kingsleyae. The sequence continues at coordinate 28,765,259 of JAUBNQ010000012.1, forward strand.
GACTGGCAGAGTCTGCTGTCTGTGCTCCATTTGTAAACATGCCTGATGCATTGAGCACGTCTGTGCGGCGAGAGGGTCAATTGCTGGCGATTGCAAATGATGGTGGCCTTTAAAGTAAGTTTGAGATGATCTCTGTATGCAACACCAGCATTTGATCTGCTCAAGTCAACACCCCCCCACCCCGCGACATATATCGTGTATTGTGATATAGCTTAAAAATATCTCGATATTCTTTTTAGGCCCATTCTTTTTTTTATCGCCCAGCCCTACATGGAAGCACACAAAAGTCTTGGTGTGAGCATAGTAATGCGCTACATAAAGAATGATTAAGCTTCCACCAACAATACAGTCACACCTGGTTTAGTTTGAGGTTAGGACTGGTTCCTTTTTTCAGTTTGATATAGTGATACTGAGAACCACAATCTTTTTCCGAACCCTAAAAAAAAAATTCAAACCCCTATTTTGGTTAGGGGGGGATTAGTTTTGTGCCTATATGTAATGAAGTTGTAGTTCAACGTTTAATATTGTAAACATGACGTTCCTCCGCCCTGTTCATAGCTGGTAAATACTCTACTATGTTGTCCAGCTGCTCTCTGACTGTATCTGGCTGCTGTTTGCTGCTGAGGGACTGTGGAAGTTAGATTGTCTTGATGAGGCTGCGAATGAACCGAAATAGTAAAGGAAATGAGGTAAGATAAAGTGGCAGGAGAGTTATGAAAGGGAATGAAAAAAATAATGGAAACACCATGTGCACCATCTTCTATGTCAGTGTTTTTCAGTCATGTGCAGTTTTCATTTCACATTTCTCACGCTAGAGATGAGGAATTATGAGATCAGTTATCCCATCATGACAATAGGCTGACCACTTATTATGTTCAATAAAAATAAGTAAGCTGATGGGTGTCTGGCCAGGCTGTCATCAGTGATGGCCTCACAGCCTCATACTGAGAGCGATCGAGCACTGGTTTCGTCAGCGTCAGCAGACCTTTGTCTAGGTTCCACCTCCCATTTCCTGGTTACACAGCTGACAAAAGCTCCAACATGACATGGATGTGACCCGATGCCTTGGACTGTGATATGTCGCCCACTGGTTAACAGTGACACCACCCAGCAGAAAGTGACAGACATATTTGTTTCCCTTCACATTGCATCCGCATGGTCTCCACTTAGTCATTTTCCTCTTTACTTTCCCACACTGCTCATCAGTAATAATATGAGAGAGTCAGACAGAGATAGAGAGCTTTTAACTATCAAACTGGATTCTTTGCACAAGCAATGGGTCTTTTCGCTTTGCAAAAGTCCCATCCATTTCCTAGCCATGTACTAATGCAAGGTTTAAGCAGGGAGATGGTCAAACTCGGGCTGTGTTTCATTGCGTAGATCTATGAGAGAACAAGAAAAGGATTTCATTAAGCTCCACAATACGCACGGGGGCTGTAAAAGGCTCCAGCTTGTTGCTATGGAGCTTTGACTAGTTTGAAGGAATACATAAGCAGAAATGTGATACATATTGTGAATACAGAGCACGACCTGGATCATATCGAAAGCACAGCAGTGAGATGGCTTGTCTTACGAGAATATTTTATTTGCATTGTATTCCAGTTGGTTGGTCTTAGAAAGTGCACTGGTGGGATTTTAAAACCCCTACATATGGGACTAGAATAAGCTATAGATTTTTTTATCAAAGCTGAATATGTGTTTGATGGTTCTTGCTGTGATGGTGCAGTATAGTCTAACTGTACACAATAAGGTTATTTGTAGGTTTCATTCAAATGCAGAAATTGGGTTCGGTAACATTGTTGGATTCAGCAGTTTCACTTTTATGCTGATTGACTAATTAATTAATCAAGTAATACTTGCAGATGCAATTTACAGTATCATTATTAAATTATAATATCATATTATGTTATGATGAGAATCCAACCAAAATGCTGATAGAATAATCCTGTAACTCGCTGCAGTGAACATTACATGGCTACCAATTACTTATACTTTTATAAATTTGTCAGGGGGATGTTGAAGTTGATGGGTGACTCAACAAAGCACAGGACTTCCCACTAGAGACCATAGTTCTACAACGTCAGGAAGTAAAGATGAACTTTTAACTAACTCAAACCATGTTTATTTCGTGCCTAAACCTAACCCATAACCTCATTATGTCAGCAGAAAACATAATCCAGCCGCTGTTTTGTTCCCATACAAAAATGTATTTGTCATTGCAGTTAGATGTATAGACATGTTGCTTTTTGGAGACAGAGTTGTGTATTGGTATTTGAGACTGGCAAAATGGAAATTGAAAGTACAATATATACTGTAGGTGCAGGTTATAACCCTTTAAATTTGTAATGTGTGGAATATGTTTTACTTTTTCAGTCAGCGCTGTTTCTAAATGCAAACACATCTTTGTGATCTCTGGACAGCAGCTCAGTGTATTGTTTGATGCTAGCTCCAGCTTTATTAATTTGGGGTATTGGAAAACAAAGTTTTTGTTCTGTGTAGTTTTCTCAACTCAACGTGTCACTCCTGGCTTTGCGCAGGGCTTTTAACCTCATCTCATAGGCTTCATCAACAGATGGAATTGTTTTCTTTGTGTTTTTTCTGAAAAACAGTGAAACATGAAGTGTCCTTGTGCATGCACATGCTCACACGCAGACAAGGCCATTCTCTTCCTGAGCCCCCGAGAGTGGAATTGTTAGTGGTTGCCTCATGCTGCTGCACTCATGTTAATCCCAAGCCACTGTCTTCAGCTCAGTGCAGCAGAGACACTGTCTTTCATATGCGCTCTGCGAAGCTGCTTCCCTCAGATAATTTACTGAAGTCCTCTGGGACTCTGCACAGACTCCAGGCAGACAGGATGCGCTTGTCTGATAAAAGAAAGTGATGTGAACAAGTGTAAACATTCAATATTCTACACTTGCTGCTCGTTTGTCACTTTCCGCTGCCTCATATCTGCAGGGCTGGGCCGGCTTTTCTCTTTCTTATGAAGCCATCTGTAAAGTGTGCTTCCGCTGGAGAGGACATGCATTTCATATTTGATGCAAGGACATGCGTCATGGAGACAAATCTAACTGTACTTTGTACCAAGAGAGAGGTGTAAAGGTGTATTAAGATAAACAGCATATGTATGGCTTTGTTTGTCGAGATGAGACTGAGTGAATTGTTTTCTCAGAGGTTCCTTAACCCCTAACCTCTAAACCTAACCCATGCTTACAGTCACTCCTCATAGTAGCAAAATGGCACAGGGTTGTGCTCTTTTTAAGGAACAGGAAACAGCTAATGAAATTCACATCCTGTAAACCTGTTACCCAACAAGAAAAAAGAAGAAGGAGGTGTTGATGAAGCGTTGACATATGGAAACTTATGGAGTATTTGAAATGAGTAAATAATTAATTTTCCTAAGAGTCATTTTGACCTGTCGATGTGACTGAGAAATCAATCAAGCAGAAAGCACTTACTCCTGTGGTGATCTCATGCAACTAAGACTGTCACATCAAATATTTCAAATAATATAGGCATTTTGTTTCTTTACATTTTTTGTGCTAACGGGCATTCAAAGCAGTGTATTTTGTCTTCAGAGCTGCCAAATTAACTGCAACTCTGATGTTTTAAGTCCTTCTGTTTAAGCTCATAGGGGCCCCTCTGCATATACAACCGTACAATGGTTCCAGTTGTTTATTTTGATCTGCAACCATTTGCATTTTAAGTTAGCAGAAAAGGCTGCTTATATATGAAGTAATCTCTTAAGTCCCAAGCCCTGTGGTGAACAGTGATGTGGCAAGATCATTACTTTTTGAAACATCTCTTTCATCATCATCCTCTTTTGTTCCATCCTGTGCACTGTAAAATATAATTAGCTGTTTTAACAGCTTGTTCTAGCAAATATCTCAATTAAATGCTGCATGTTGTGTAAAATCTTTTTCTTAGTTGGGTTCATTTAGATTCGTGAATTTATTGAACTGCCTAGTTGTGTTATAGTACTCGAGACATTAACCTTAATCAACACGTAGCAGAAAAACATGACAGACAGCAGAGGATGTCTGTTGTTGTTGTTTCCTTCACTGGTTTTATAATCCACTGTGGATAAAATATATATTTTGTACTTCAATTATATTTCTAAATACTGCTGTTTTATTTTAAATAATATGATAATACATTCAAAAATTTAATTTGGTTATCGTATTCTAATTCTCACAAGCTTCCATCACTCAAAAATACAAATCTAACTAAATCCATGCACAAGGGCGTGTATATACTTTTCTACTAAATGTTTAAAGGTTAGAGTGGTTACAACACAGGATATAGAGATAAAAGTCCGCTAAAAAAAGTGCGTTTCTAATTTTAATTTCCAAAAGGCGTAATGGCGCATGCTCGGCTGCGACAGCACGGACTGCATTTTTGTCAAGTGAGTGCCGTGCTGTGGGAAGGAATTTCCCTCTTGGGACAATAAAAATCAAAATCAAATCAAATCAAATCAAATCAAATCAAAAGTTGGCCACCCTAAGTAATATCTTTTTTTTTAACTGCAGCTGAGTGTGAAACTCCTGGCTGCATCCAAATGCAACCAATAAAGTTTTCTTTTTAACTTTGAATGTTTTAACGCCCCTACGTGCAAAGGATGAGAAGTCGAGGGAGAAAGTAGAGCACTGTTTGTGACTGCAGAAATGTCGCTGAAATCTGTGATAAGATTTGCTTATTCAAAACACAAAGAATTAATTTGCAAATCAAGTGGAAAGGTGAAACACTCATCAGAGTCATAACTTAGCATCAGCAATATGTTTTTACATTTCTTTTCTTTCTGCCATGGTCTTGAAAATGGTCTTGCATTGGTTTGGTCTTTGTCTTGGTCTTGGTCTCACATTAGGTGATCTTGACTACAACACTACTGCCAAGGTAGTTTCAATTTCAAAATCTATGTCAGCTTCATTAAAATGGTCTGCTCTGTAGACCAGGCTTGTCTACTTGATTTGAAATGGTCAGTTTATTGAATATTAATGGTAAAAGAACAACAAGTTCACAATGAGTTCTGGCGTTAAAAACTAGAGAATTAGCTTGAAAATATAAAACTTAGATATTTACATTAACTTAATAAAAAAAGTATTTGTGGATTCCACAAAATTTCTACATTGTGATTTACCATGTATCAGCCGCTGGGTGTAAGTCACAGTACTGCATGTTGGCTAACTACAGTGTGTTGACACGTTCCTCTTCACTCCCCGCTCTGTGCTCTTCCTATATAGAGACCTCACTGGGTCTGAAAACCTTACTTAATGTTGTGGCTTTATTTCTCAGCTTTCTCAGTTGTGCTGTGCAGCATTTAGCGCCATCCACAGCATAATTTGAATAAATCATTTCTGAATGAAAGCCAATTAAGATCATTAGCCAAAGATTGAGGTTGCCGACAATGCATTTTCATTAACCAACCTTGCTTATTAGAGGTGTTTCTTTATTGATCGTTTGGTTCAATTTTTCTTGGTTAAGATGCAGTCTCAGCTTTAATCAAGCTCACAGTGAGTAAAAATTAGCTGGGGAGGACTTTCTTGTCCTTTTGTTTTTCTCTTACTTAGCATACTTGCATTATTGCATTATTTATTGGCGCTAACAACTTCATAACATTCATAATCCCATGATGAATTTGATATATTTTAACATATCTGCCTCTGTTAAGTATCAATACTACAGTGAAGATATTCTCCTTTACAACTAACAGTCCTGCATTCAAAATGTTACTTTAATAAAAGTACAAAAGTATTAGCCCAATTCCAAAATTAAAAGTACTCCTTCTGCAACATTTGGACATTATTGGATTATAAATATTGATGCATTAATGTGTCAATCACTTTAATATTGTGTCTGCTCATTTTAACACTGTATACTTTGTTCATATGATCAGATTCTGAAAAGGAACTAAAGTTATCAAACAAATGTAGTGGAATAAAGTACTTGCCTCTAAGTATTAACTACTTAGAGCCACTACATTTATTTAAGAAGTATCAGATAATGGAAATTCTCAAAATGTACAAAAACGTACACTCAAGTAATGTACTAAGATAGCTTAGACCACTGGAATTGCGTAGCTTATGTTTGCATTTCTAACTTGGTAACTTTTGTCTTTTCTTAAATGCACGAAAAGTAATGAACCTTCTGTTTCTAATTTGCTTGAATTGAAAAAATAAAACAAACTGTACTATGCAGTGATATTGGTATTGCTTATCGCCATAATATAACAGATTGACAGATGACCAGGTGATCTCTGGGATTTGTAGTACAGTAGCAGTGAGCTCTAGGCACAAGACGAAAATTCATTTTTGTGGGAGCTGGACTGTTGCTGTTAAATTCAGTGTAAACAGCAATCAACGCAGTGGAGGGAAATAAGAACAGAACTCTGGGATTAAAGTACAATGGTACTGCATTGTCAAACTGAAGTGTTTGTTGACAGTAACAATGGGTTAAATTTAGTTTTACATGCAAGGGCTGCAGCTTGTTCATTGACAGCTAATTTGTCATATTCATAAAAATAACATTGTAGGTATACCATGATGTGAAAAGGAATTATACTGCAACTATATATTTGAATTATTGTCATTTACGTTATTGTTCAAATACTTACAGCTGTGTCCCATAATCATAAACCTGTTAACTTTGTGTAATGATTAGCCTAACACAGCCAGCAATCAGTTACAAAGTCTTTAAATTAGCATCCATACAAGCAGTCACATGCTTTTTCTGTGTTTATATTACCAGTGGTTATCTTATATTGTGTCAGTAGGAGTAAATAAGATCTCTACCTTTTATCTCTTTCTAAGTACCCACCACTCCACTGGCCTATTTCTTCAGGAAATAAATCACATTAATGAAAGAAGATGCTCTCACGGTGCCTGTAAACACTGATTCATCAATCTTTCAGAGCAATGGTCCTTCAGAGTCCTCTGCTGCTGCACGCCCCGATTAGACAGAGTGGAAACTGGCAGGCAGAGCAGCAAAGCAGCACTGTGTGACCTATTCGCTGATGTTAATTCACATAGTTCTTTGGATGTGAACACAAAAAGATGATAACCCATCATGTTATCTGTACATTTGTACGTGACTCACTCACAGATGGACTCTTTCTGTCCTCCCTAACACAGTTCCTGTGCCTGAAGAATATCAGGACTTTCCTGGCAGCGTGCAGCGAAATATTTGGCATGAAGAAGACTGAGCTGTTCGAGGCCTTCGACCTTTTCGACGTCAGGGACTTTGGAAAGGTAAGGCAGGATTGCTCGACGCCACAGAAAGAGGCTTGGCTCTTGCCTGCTTGTGTGCCATCTGTCCCTGAAGATTGCACTGAATAAGTCACATGTACTTTGTTTGCAAATAATGGAAGTTAGTCAAAATTATTTATAACTGAAGTCAGCAACATGACCCAGCACTTTAATTACCTCCTCTCATTAGAATGCAAAATGCTTCAGTGCAGACGTTGAAAGTGTGGCCTTGGGCTCATCACTTTGATAGGGCACTACAACAGGGTTAGCCCTATTGACAGCTCTGTGACTGCCTTTGTCATGTCCTCAGGAGGTTTCATTAGACATCACAGAGCAGAGAGAGGGTGTTGCTGGACTCTGGTGCATGTTTTGTGAGGAGTTTATTATAGATACTGTAACAGGGTTATGTACCTTGGCTTAAAATGTGTGATATGTGTCCTGAGGGAGAAACACAGGAAGACAGAGAGACATGATGATTAATTAGTTGCCTTTACCCTCCGTTTAATCGTGATACAAAGAGTGAACAAACTTGCAAAAAGAAGTCAAATGAATGCATTCAGAGTGCATTCCAAGTAACACCGTCTCCATCGTCAGTGATGCAATATGGAAAAAACACAGTGTGCTGTAGATTATGAAAAAATGTATGTTCTTAATAATACAGAAGAAAATGGAAAAGGCCTTATGAACAACAGAACATTTTTATCCTTCCTGCAGTGTTCATTTTCAATTGTGTGCTGAGCTGAATTAAGTAGCTGAGAGAATTAAGTCCTCAAATTCATTAAGTCGTCTATAATTAAAACACACTTGCTGTTGGCTACTTTCTTTCTTCAGTCACTTTGAGGAATATTTTGTAAAGAAGAACCAACAGAGTCTTTATAAATTCACTAATGCACATACAGATCTTTATCCTACTGTTTAGAGCTACAGTAGGTTAGCATTCCTATGCTTCTTATTCACGATGTATTCCCTGCATTCATAGTTACAAAACGACTGGCTTCTCTATGTTAAGCCAATACATAAAACATCTTTACTTAAGTCACAGCTGTATGGGATCTGTGTTATGAATTTCTCATTTCGACAATTTCTCCAACATTGTCGAAGTAGCCTAAAAGGTCAAAATTTTGGGAAATGCTCCTTTTGGTTTTCTTTCTGAGTGTTCAATGTGAATGTCTGTCCTGTCTCTGATAGCTTGTTTTAAACTGTTGTTACATCGCCTTAGCACACAGAAATGTTAAATAACTGACAGCTATTGAAAGCTGCCTCTAAGGTTATTCTGAAAAAAAGTGCGAAAGCAATCACTCATAGTCTGATTTCTGACTCTTTAACAGTCAAAATAACAAAATAAATCCAGGCGGCATGTATGATACTTGGCTGTTAACTACTGTTAAAGGGTTAACATGTCACTAAATGTGGAATTTATCTGCCCAATTAATTTTTCAGTTTCTCGCTCAACAGCTTTTCATTTCAACCTTCAAGTTATTCCGTTTTTCTGATGTCTGATTTCATCCTCATTTTCCTCCTGTGATTTTACTTTGCTCTCTTGAGTGAATCCCACCTTGCCCAGGGTGTATTTAACATCTCTGAAATTAGACAGCCCCGTAATGCTTGCCTCGCTGGTTCTGCAGAGGCTAATGGAGTGAGGAGAGGAGAAAAGGCGAAGCTGTCATTCACCTGCAGTCCTTTTTCTTGACAGGTTTTTTTTGTTTTGGTTTAAAAATAGCTGTCGGAGTGCTGCTGAATAAAACATCAGAGGTGCCTGTTTATTTTAGAGTCTGTGAGGTGGTCTTGATAGAGTCTCTCTTTGGGTTTACGGAGGAGTAATCTTAAGGTATTTTCCTGCCCGCTGCTGTGTCGCTCTACTGAACTCACAGGACACAACCTTTATCATACAGCCTGACAATTCTTCTTGTCTCCTCTTTGTGTAACTAGGAAATCAAGGGAAAGGAGATGTGAGAGCTTGCGTATTCGAAGTAGTGATAACACTGACACATCTGACAAACATCATTTGGCTTGTGGGTGTTCTTAGATTTAAACTGTGGCGGAACAACACTACAACACTAGGAAACACACACTGACAGATACAGCGTGTCTGTCTGTAGCTGCTTCCCCTAAGTGCAGGAACATCTGGTTTGCACATCTGCATCATAGACACATGCAGGCTTGTGTGCTCTGGAGGGAGAAGAGAAACCTTGCAGCACGGGACATGCACACACACACACACACACACACACACATGCACTCTTGGCACAGTGACAGCAATGGTGAGAGAGCACCACAGTTAAAGATATGGAAGCAACAACATCCTTTTGCTGTTTCAAGTCCTTTTTTTTTCAAATCTGCAGAAGCATTTTTTTCTGTTTGATGGAGGGAGAAAATTGTTAGCTTTACAGTAGACTTTGTCATATCAAATGTATCACACATATATACATTGGAACTGTGCAGCAATCTCAGGGAAACTCACCCTAACATAACAAAAGCGGTTCCATAACTTTACTTCATCCTCTAACACATACATGCATATAGAGTCTACATTTTTTATTCTGAGAGCAAACTCTTTTAGAACTACAAAAACTGATACCTTTTGTTGGCTCACAGAAAATTAAAGCGGATGTTTTAGAGACACTGAGGATTAGAAATCAGAGTTTCTTAAAAACAATTTTAAGATGTACAGAAGAATACATCCAAATATTTCCTAAGGTTTGTAGAAAAGCTTCAGTGTTATGTATGATGCCTAACTACAAATCTAACCACATATTG
>JAUBNQ010000012.1:28792189-28812476 GCA_032353495.1 Ctenopoma kingsleyae
CACACACACACACACACACACATGCTCTGTACTTGTCTGCCTTTCATGTGGGCAGACACATCCTTCTGCTGCTCTAATTGTGGTGTTCATGATTAGATCCAGTGGTGCAGCCGCGGTCAGACAGGACAGTTTTATTAGCCCGCATCAAATGGCCAGTTTCCCTGTGTCCCCACTTATCTTCTCTGTGGCTGCTGAGCCTGTGGCTCCTGCTTATTGGACACAAAATCTAATGGGTGACCTTTGAGCTTTTAACTATGATTCGTACATGTTGTCTTACTTTACTTTACTGGGTTGCTTTTTTTTTTTTGCTGGTTCAGCCTCACTCAGTGATTTTGGCTGATGACGTGCTGCTCACCAGTCTTACACTGGAATCCTTGTGACAACTGAATCATGAAGTCTTGCATAATGCAACTCTAAGAAAAGCAGACATCATCTCTATTTTTTCCTTGCTGACCGGTGCAGTTTTAAGATTAAATTAAGGATATTTCCTCTTTGAATTTAAACATTTCAGTTCCTTGTGCCTATTTTTAAAAAAATAAAATTTCTATTATTAGTGTTGTGAGCGCTGGTGGATGCTGTACTTGTGAGTCTACAGAAAGTCTTGTTGGCTGTGCACAGATGGTCAGTGCTGCTGTAAATATGTGTGAGTCATGTATTCACAGCTCAATGCAAGACGATTCGTCCCCAAAATTGCTCGCCTGCTTACAACTGGAAATCCTCCAAAGCTGTGTTCAGCATGCAGTGAAGCTTCAGCTTTTGGACACATTGTACCTGCCAGCTGGCCTCAGGATGTTATGCCCTTCAGTCATTACTGGAGGGACTTAACTCTGTCAACTGTCTGAGGAGTAATAATTGCAGGGATGATGGTCATTTGTGACTCAGACAAGGTCATTTTCAGCCAGACAACAAAATGCATTTGAATATTTTAACAGTACACATGTTGAGTTAATATTTATTGCTAGGTTGATGTGTTGCATTTTTCAGTTCAAATTAGTGAATTAATGTAGTTTAAAAGAGATGGTGTACACAAATAGTGAATTATGCTTTGATTACTGAAGGGCACACTGACCTGTCAGGACTGAAAGTTTGACAGCTCTGAATAAGATCTATAGGTGCTAGTTTTGGTTCTTCTTTCTAATGTAATTGTGAAAATTTTGTTTCCATACTGCACACACATAAGCTAAACTATGACGAGAACATATGCAGGTAAACATGACTGGTAATCTTACTTTATTGTTTTTCATACTTGTACTTTTTTGGGATAATACGTTAAAAATGAAATGGCTTGGGTTGACTCACTGGTTTTTAAGAGCACGATTTCACCCCTCAGCGAGTTAATGAAATGCAGCTTGTTAAGTTTCCATTCAGAGTAGTAATCTTAAAAGCAGCAATTATTAGTTATTTGCTGCCTTGTTTGCAGTTTGTGTTTCCATGAGCGAGACCACTTTCTCTTTCAGAGCAAAGAATACAGACTACTGCCACCTGCTGGTATGGAGAGTTATTTCCTTTCACGCAGGCGCAGAATGTATGTGCTAGCTGGACACCTGGTGTTTGTGGCGTGTTCGAGTGCTGCTTTTTGGCACACAACAGTCGACCTTGGTTACAGCTTTGTTGTCGGCTTTGTGAGCCTCTGCCCTTATTTGTGGAGGTGGCTGAGGAGGAAAGAATATCTGGAGACACAAATCAGGGCTAAAAACTACTTGTCTTCATGTTTCTAGGTGAAAAACAATATGTTCAATCAATCAATAACAACCTATAATGGAAAAACCATAAAGTATTAATTATCTAGGAAAGTCTAGAAAGTGATTAGAAACAGGTTTGGAAATCACATTTACTAATTCAATCATTATGTGTTATTTACTAGACTCATTTAAATGTATATAAAAGCACTGGTGCGCCTCTGCTACCTGCAGAGAGCAGCTGGTGCTCGTGCATGTAGCTCTGTTACAAGGTCACTGCAAACAACCCCCCCCTCCATGACCCGTTCAGCTGCAATAAACTAACATTTCCCTTTGATCCTCGGCTGAGGCTAATGAACTCGGTGTGAATTTGTGTTTGATGGTGTCAGTAAGATGCTGATGTTTGTCATTATCATGTGATGCTGCATCTCAGTGAGCGTCGTCCACGTTCTGTGTGGTGGATTCAACGCAGCTTGATTGATTACAGTGATTTTCCAGAGACCCTTAAATTGTGCTCGAGAACACCATCAATCTTCAGAGTTTTACATCAGCGACGTGCTGCACGTCACGTTATAAGTCCCAGTGGTGAAACAGTTCGTAGCTTATAGGATGTCAGCAGAAACAGTATGTTGTGTGCCACTGTTTATTCTGTTGACTGGTGGGAGGGGGCAGGGGGGAGGGGGGAGGGAGGGAAAGGACAGTGTGATAGGTATTGATCTGAGAGCTCACGCTCCAGGGTGACTGTATCTATGTTACAACTGTGATGTGTTGATGTGAAAGTCGGCGTGAGGGCATGTTCACCCCCTCGTCCCTTCACTGGGTGCAACCGTGTACCTAAGCTTCTGTATGACAGTGGTTACAGCAGTTAACCCACCAACAGGAAGTAGTGTGGCTGTGTGCCAGGTAGGAAAAAGAGAAGGGCCAGAGCTTCCTGTTGACTCAGAAAATAAGGTATTCAGCTGGTGAGTTAAGTGGCGCAGGTCACCCACGCAGCATGAAGGACGCTGACAGAGGCTGAGCACAGCAGCATGAAATTACTTGTTATACTAATAGCAAACGTCAGCTGAAGAGGACACATGGTTAACGCCACAGCACCATCAGTAACTGATCACGTGACGCTGCCCTGCTCTCTCTGTACTCCTGACTGTTGACTCTGTATCTTTCCTCATTATGTCCAAGTAGACGTGTACGTGTGTCTGTGTTACTGAGCAGCTCGGCGTGAGATAAATATTAAAACACATCAAATTCATTTTGCATGATGTTTTTTATCTTGTGTGACTTAATTGACATTGTGTGATTGGAAGCAGCAAAGTTCCATTGAGTGTGTGTGTGTGTGTGTGTGTCACCAGCAGTGGTGGAGTGTTTGACAATGCTGCCCCCGTGTGTCTCTTTGTAGAAATGCAGCATCACTAAAACTACATCAGTCACACTTCTTTTATTTCTCTTGCAGGTTATGGACACACTTTCTAAACTTTCCCACACGATGATTGCACAACAAACTGGAATCAGGTATTTTTAATGCAGCACTGTGAAAAAAATTTATTCTTGAAACATTATGATTATGTTTTGTGATTTTTTCTTTAAAATGCATTAAAATGTACGTTGCATTTTCTCTTTAAAGGCCTTTTCCGACAGAGGAGAGTGTTGAAGATGAGGATATTTACAACCACCTGGAGGATCTCATAGAGTGGGTTTCATTTGGATCATTATGCTTTTCTCATCCCACAAGAATTTTATTTATAAAACAAAACAGATTTTTTGTCTCTCGTAGTCTACTTTTCTTATAGCTTTCAAAATCTGCAGGTTGATGTGGGTGTACTGAGGCTGAAAACAGATATAAAACAAATATATAACAAATATATTTCACGTTAATTTATTTCATTTTTGGCAAGTTTTAAATGTAGTTACTTAATGTTGCTTAACCACATTTATTTATTTAATTTCTCTGTGTCCCTTGTGGGCCCCCATAGAGTCTGATGTGGGTGCAGGCAACATTTGTTGACTGGGTGTTGACTGGAAAGCAGCCACCTTCTCCATGAGTTGTGTAGGCTTGACTTTTTTTCACACCCTGTTCCCCCACACGCTACACGCTCATGAAAGTTTGAACAACAGATTTTTGTGTATAAACTCTGTTTGTACTTTGTAGTGAACTGCATCAGTAAAACTTAAAAAATGAAATGAAATAGATTTTTACAGCAATGTTACAGTAACAATTAAACGTGCAGTGTAGAGGCTGGAGCTAGAGGCTGCTCAGGTAACGTGAAGCCAGCAGGTCATGATATTTTATCAAAGTGATGCTTTTTCACTTCATAACGTTACGTAATTCAGTGCAAACACATCTCATGGCACAGTGTCATACAGTGCAGTAATCCAAAGCACTGAAGAAACCTCACTGGGACTTAGGGGCTGTAGTTTTGTCTGTTTTAGGAGTGAGGCTGTTGCCATTTTTCGCAAACATTTTCATTTCACCATTTATTTTCCATTCATGACACTTTCTTGTCAGAATCTTACACTGACATCTGGGTCTGGTTAGACAGCATAGCTGCCTATATTACCTATATAACACCTATATTTATACAGCCTACGCGAAGTTAAATGTCACTTCTCTGACTTCAGCAGAAACCATTCTGAGGAGAAAAGGGCAGAGCTGCTGTAAATTTTGTTCTGTGGAAAAAAGATCATCTTACAGTTTAAGCGCTTGTGGGCAGCATTACTTTGACATGGTGCTCTGGTCTGTGTTTAGTGCTGACAGCTCCTAGAACAGGAAGCAGCCCCACAGCCTGGACCACGCCGAACGGACCTCTGTTCCCGTCTGCTCGGTGTTCACCAGCTATTAGATGGACACAACATGGAGAGAAACATACAGTACATATTGTATTGACTTAGCTGAGCTTGGCTAATAATTCTCAGTGTCATTTATACATTTACAGGGACAGTACAGAGTGTAGGTCACCTGTGTTCAGAGCCTGGATTATTTTTATTAATGTTGCACAGCTGTGTTATTCTTTACAGTGTTTACAGTATATTTTGTCGATGCATGTGGTGCTATGTTCCATATGGACATAAGAACATATATACATTATGACCCTGTATGTGTGTTATTGAGAATAGAATGAACTAATAGCCGATGATGTAGCTATTATTACGGATTAACCGCATGTCAGTAGATGGATTAGTGAACAGGTCTACAAGGCACAGGCCTGAGAGGAGGCCTCTGGGCCAAAGTCTCTGTATGAAGTGTAATTATTACATAATTAGTGGGCTGTAATTTTTTCTTATGATCGACTTCTGCAAATAAAGTACCAGGATCATTTTACAGCATTTTCTCATCAGTCATATTGTAGCTCAGATAAATCCTGATGAATCCTGTATGTGCTGCTCTACACAGGAAGGAAGATTTTTCTCTTAATGGACACATCCTCCTCACCCTGTATTTATCACCTCTAATAGACCTGCACACTTACATGTCCTGGTCCTTTACATGCTGTGCAGAGCGACTTTACTTCATGTTTCATTCTTCTTAAGGACATTTAGTACACACACACACACACACACACACACGCTGAGTGATGTTAGCCCACTTGCTAAGGTGCAGTAATTGGCTCTGATGGGAGCAGTCAGAACAGGCCTGTGGTGTCACACATAAAAGACTTTGCCTGTGTGTGAGTTCCTGAGCCACTTTCACAGCCGTGGATTAAGTGTTGTCCCTGACTAACAAGATTTTTGTAGTGTGCCGTGTTAAAATCCACGTCCGGTAAACCACAACTGTGCATGCGCCTTCCTGTGCAAACCTTTCATGTGATGGTTATGATCCCCCCGCCCACTGCGAGGACATGGGATCAGCCAGCAGAGTGATGTAACCTCTATCCCACTTTGTCATGTGTGCCGCAGTGAGAACGGGGTGGAGGATGAGGAGGACCTTTACGACTGTGTGTACGATGATGAAGAAGGTGGGGAGATCTATGAGGACCTGATGAAGACTGAAGCTGTCCCCCCTCCGGTCAGTACCCCCCCTCTTATGTGTTCTTAATACAGGCTTCAACATGTTGCCTATTTCCTTCCTTCCTGAGAAACTGACTGATGCCAATGACACCCCCCCACTTCCTGTTAAATAAAATGACCTTTAAGCTATAACCACTGATTATTTTTAAAATCTATATCAACCTTGATATTCATAGAATCTGTGAGACTTTGAAATGCTGATCAAGTCTTACATTTATAAATATAATGTAGGTATGATCCAAATTAAAGAGGTAATAAAAAGTTTTAAAAAGTATTTAGGCCTATTGACAGTATATTATGTTTTCCATCATATCCATCATTGCTTATATTAAAATCTGCAGATGCTTTGGATTTTATGCTGTTAGCTTTGTTTTTACACGCATTATAAATGTGTTGTGTCATAGAGACATTATTGCACCTCCAGAGGTGGTACGGTAAGTAACTAAGTACATTTACTCAAGTTCTGAACTCATGTACAATTTTCATGTTCTTTTGTGGAATATTTCTGTTTCATGGGGAAATACTGTACTTTTTCCTCCTCTACATTTATTGGACAGCACTACTACTATTACTTTGCAGATGTAGATTGTAGCAATAAATTATGATTTTATAATTATGGATGACACAGCTGTCAGTACATAAAGTGGTTAAAAGAAGCTCAAAGCTCAGCTGCTGTTTTTATTCTATTTTTAATTACTAGAGATGTTTCTTTGTAATGTTCACCTTTGAAAGTCTGTTTGCAGTTCACAGCACAATAAACATTTTGCCTTTGCTTTTTTTATTGCTAACAACTAAAGGGTCAGTTTTGTTTCTAAGGTTTCTGCAGACACGTTATTTATGAAGCACATGAGGAACAAACGTGGACTGAACTAAAATACTTAATACTGTTTTTTTACCCAGTAAAATCAACAGTATTTTGTACTTACTTTTGTACTGGAATAAAGAATTTGAAGTGGCGGAGCTTCTTGTAGTATACTGTAGTACATTTTTAGGCAAGTACTTGGAGTAACACAACAGTACACACTGAGTAATAGTAGACGAAGTCAACCAATGTGTTTGAATGTGTGAACTTTTCTCAGTCTCCATTTGGTTGCTGGTTTTACTTTTTGTCGGCATATTGTACTAACAGGCCTGTGTGTGTGTGTTTGTGTGTGTGTGTGCGCAGGCGCTTCACAAGCAGGTGGAGACGGACATCAGGAGCTGCTGTTTAACAGAGATCAAGCAGACGGAGGAGAAATACACTGAGACCCTGGAATCCATAGAGAAGGTACTGACTTATATATCATCATCGCATGACTTTATGCTCAACGTGTGTTGTTGTAAAATGGTGTAAATGCACTAACAGATGCCCCTGGTGAACATAATCGACGTGCGCTCTTACGTACAAGCGGAGGTGATCAAACTCCATCCACAAGGTGGCGATAGAGGCTACTGAACACTCAGAGAGTTTCTGTGATCACTGCAGCAAACAGACATTGTGTCCGTGGAGGAATGTGTACTGCTTCAAGCTAGTTATTGTGCAGAGTGACACAGTCATCAATGCGCATAAAAGCTTGAAGCGTCTACGTTCACATAGTGGCATGAAACATGTCTGGGAGTTTATTACAGTGGGGTGTTGGTAGAGATGTTGTTTAATCTTATTAAATGTGACAACAGGTTTTAATCTGTTTGACGGTGTGGGACCAGGTGAAGGTGTGAAACTGCACTAAAGTGATATTTGCAACTGTTGTTAACTAAAGTAACAAGTACTAACATTAAGACTTCACAGGTTTTACAGCTGTGCTGACAGACTGAACTGAGTGTGACCCTTAGCAATGCTACTTAATGGAGCAAATTTCAGAAAAATTCAAATTAGCAGTCATTAAAAAGTCTTATTTCTCCCTAAATGTCAGATGGGATGTGTGATCTGAGCCCATTTTCAATTACAGTGGGTCAAAAACTAAAAGTAAAGTTAAAGTTTGTCCCTCTCCTTTGATTTTGTGTGGTACGAGCGTGGCGAGAGCACTAGAAATCAATTTAGCCTCCTCACCACCTGCTGTATGAGCAACTGTGAAACTGACAGACCGTAATCACCAGTTTTGGGCTATAATGGAAAAAATAATGAGGAGTGTAACAAATGTGTACTCCGAGAGAGAAGCGAGGGAAAGAATATAGTTTTAATTTTGAAATTAGTAGTGGGTAGTGAGTAGTCCCAGCACCACTTAGACCAAAGTGCCACCACAAGAATAAAAGTCTGACAAAAGGCCTTTTGTTGTGGATGTGTTCCACCTGAGCCTGCACTTTTACCGGAGCGTGGGAGGCCGGCCATCTCTCACCCCACGGCCACAGCTACTTGTCTTCTCCCTCTCGTGTGCGTTCACGTCGTGAAAAAAACAAAACAAAACAAAAAAAAAAACAGGCTTCGCCTGATTTCCCAGTGGAGTGTCTCGCTAGATGACTTTCAATATGAAGTGGATGGTGGAATTTAGTTTGCTCTCGCCCGCTCCTTTGAGATGCCGAGGTGACTGTGCGGCGAGAGTTTTCTGGGAGGAAATCATTAAATTGCAAACTCTGAGAATGAGATTATTGTCGTGACCCAGACAGTCCACCTTGTTTTTGCTGACTGCAGCTCTTTGCAGCTCAACCACTATAATATAACAGCTTCTCAGAAAATGATTTTCCCACTCTCGCTCCAGAGGGACGAGCCTCATTCTCTTGCATTCTCTCTCTCTCTCTTCTGCAGCACTTTATGATGCCCCTCACCATGTTTTTTTCCACGGCTGAGATAGAGAAGGTGTTTGTGAATATCCCGGTAAGTCCCCATCTTCAGCTATGCGGTGTAATAATCTAAGTGGCCGGTCAACATGAGGTCGAAAAGTGTTTACTGAATGCAGAAAAATCTCTTTTTAATATAGAAATTCAAACACAGCTGTTCATACAGCTTTAAATATTAATTATCTACAATAATACTAGTAAAAAAGTTACATTTACAGTTTTCCTGTGAAAAAAACAGCAGTTCCAGAGACCTATAAGTATTAAGTGCATTCAATGCAAAATAGAGCTAAAATGATCTGTTGATTAATCTGTGACAAAAGTGAAAAGGTCACACATTCATCGTTTCTGTCATTTTCCAAGTAAAAACCACAAACATTTCCCAGTTCCTGCTTCTCGTTTGTGCAGCTTTTTACATCTTACATGAGAATAAACTGAATATCTTTGGGGTTGGTCGATCAGACAAAACATGATGTTTAATAGCACTAACAGCACGTTCAGGAAACCACAACGAGCATTTTTCATTATTTTCTCATTTTACAGACCAAACAGTTGTAGGAGAGGTCTGTTAAAGGTCTGCATTAAAGCAATATTCATGTGCCTGTATGAATATTGAAACAGGTTTTGCTTGCTGTGATCATCAATAATCCTCTGGTTCATAACACGTTAAAACATTCTCATGCACATGTTAAGTGCAGAAATTACAGTAAAATCCAAACTTTAGGTGAAGTTTAGTTATTATTTTTGGCTTGATTTGACTTGTCAACAGATGCGTGAACTTATCCCTTAATAAAGAATAAATGAGAATAAAAATAATGGTGAGAGTAGCAGAAGTAACAGAACATCAGTACAACTTGTTTGCTGTGATGTTTCAGGACCTGGTTAAAGTTCACAAAAATCTACTGCTGGAAATCCAAGACTCAATCCACCACAGAAGTGCCCAGAATCTCTACCAGATCTTCATCACTTTCAAAGAAAGGTAAGTATAGTAAGTAGTAGTAGAGTCTTTTTGTACTGTTTGTACTATTTTTTGGTTACTCAGAACTCACATGTTTTCCAGGTTGTTGATCTATGGGAAATACTGCAGCCACGTGGAGACAGCCATCGCCACTCTGGATGACATCTGCAAAAACAGAGAGGATGTACGCATGAAGCTAGAGGTGTGAGGTTCATGTTGATTTCTTAACAACAATTACAGGAATTTACAGCCACAGTGACAAACTGAATTGTCAACATGGCAGAGTGGTCAGATAATGCCCTCAAGTGTAGACCTGAGGCACTGCACTGATGACACCACTGTGATGCTCTAATGCTCTGACCTTCAGATATATTAGTATATTTAATATTTATTGATGTTCTTTTATTGCTGTCTTTACGCAGGAATGTTCAAAGAGAGCCAACTATGGCAAGTTCACACTAAGGGATCTGCTGGTGGTGCCTATGCAGCGAGTCCTGAAGTACCACCTTCTCCTGCAGGTACGGTACTCTAACACTTTCCCGTCCTATTTCTCTGCATTTGTAGGTCTGCACAGAAACGTAACAATTGAGTGAATATCTTCCAGTGTTCGCATGTGAGTTTAAATACTGTCAGTAAAGTTCCAACTGGACTCCACACTTCAATAGATTATAAAAGGTGATGTGATTTCCTGCTGTAGCTTCAGGTTCTTAGTGAAAACACAAGCATAAACTTGAATATGAAGCCTAGACTTTTCTGTTATTACCTTATATTACTTTCTAAATAACATTAGAAAATGTAACATTACCCCTTTACAAGGGTTGCTATCTGAAGTACAATACACAAAAACTGTAGTACAACTACTTTTACTAGAGTAAAGGTTTAAAGACTTTACCTGCTTCTAATGTTTAACCATCAAATCCAGACAGAAACTTAGTTTAGACTTTAACGTCACTGACTTTGTATCTGACTGTCAGTGAGTGACAGAGCTCCATCTGGGACCAGTCACTCTTTATGTATATATCCTGTATATACTCCGTGCCTACACTGGAGGTGCTGTTGTCCACGTTTTGCCCCCTCCTCTCTGCTTTTGTCCTTCAGGCTCTGAGACTCTGCTCGTCTATTTCTGTAGCGTCTTTATGACTGTTAGTGTGAAGTGACCTGCACGTAATTGTTATCTGATCGAGACAATCAAGCAGAAGGAGAGAGAAAATAGATAAAGTGAAGTGAGGACAGAACGAGACAAACACCTAAAGAGAGACACACACTGGGAGCGGAAGTATTGAGTGGTGAGAATGTGAAGCTGCACTGAGGCTGTGGAAACTCCAGACAAAGTCAGTGAGAAGTTACTAATGGAAATGTTCCCTTTTTAGACATTATAATGGTCCATAGGACTCACAGGACTTTTATTCTCCAATAAAGTTTGAACTGCCTGCAGATAATCAGAATCAGAATCAGCTTTATTCGCCAAGTATGCTCGCACATACAAGGAACTTACTGCTCGTCTTTTGTGGCTCCTCTAGTACAGATGTTGGCAATAACAACAAAGAATAGGTCACAGACAACAGCTACGGGATTGATTGTGTTAAGTTATAGACAATAAATTATAGACAGTGTGTGTGTGTGTGTGTGTGTAGCAGATACAGAAACAGTTTCTAGTGATGTGCAGTGTGTTGGGTTGTAGTGTGTAGTTTATGTTCATATAGCGGCAACAATCAGTTGTTGATCATTGTTATGGCCTGAGGGAAGAAGCTGTTCTTGTGTCTGGTAATTCTAGCAAACAGAGCTCTGTAGCGTCGACCAGAGGGGAGAAGCTGGAAGAGGTTGTGTTCAGGGTGGGAGGGGTCTGTGCTGATTTTCTCTGCCCGCTTTCTGACTCCAGACGTGTACAGGTCCTGAAGAGAGCGCAGAGGTGCACCAATGATCTTCTCTGCATTTCTGACTGTGCGCTGCAGTTTGTGTCTATCCTGTGCAGTGGCTGCTCCACAGTTTTAAGCGTATTCAGCTTCAGGTACCTGTCGGTACACAGACTCATCACCATCTCGGATGAGACCGATCACGGTGGTGTCGTCTGCGTACTTCAGGAGCTTCACACCTGGGTCACTGGAGGTGAAGTCATTAGTGTACAGGGAGAAGAGTAGAGGGGAGAGGACACAGCCTTGTGGGGCACCAGTGCTGATGTGGCGTGTATGAGATATCACTGTTCCCATCTTCACCGGTTGTGACCTCTTGGTCAGGAAGTTGTAGAGCCACTGACAGGTGGAGGGGGAACAGAGAGCTGGGAGAGTTTGGAGAAAAGTGTCTCTGGGATAATGGTGTTGAAATAATATTCTGTTTTGTTGTTTTTCTGGTTTCATGCTTTAAGACATCTCTCTCTGTGCTCCAGTGGACTGGTCATCTGTAGAGACAGCTTACTTTCTCAGTCTTTTATTCTATTATTCCAGTTTATCTAAACAACGACTGGGCAGGTTGTAGGGTCAGCGACTGCACACTGCAAACATAAAGCTCTGAGGCAGGAGACGCCTGCAGAAAGCTACAGAGAGAGAGAGACACCTATGAAATCCAACCATTTTGTACGCTTAATTTTATTACAATTATTTTTAAATTATGTTTTACTTTAAAAACCATTTGTTTAAATATGTCTGGTTCACCCTCTTTAAATTTTGTGAAGTTAGTGCTACAGTGTGTAACTGTAAAATCCCGACTCCCAGTACGGCAGATACTTGCTTCTAAAAGTTTTTGAGAGAGGCACGCCTTTCTAACCAATCACAAATCAATAATCAATAATGACTAATGCCTGTGATCTCTCCCTTCAAATTACTCATTCGTAGTCTCACACTGTTTATTTGCGTTGTGTGATTTCGACAGGGTTTTTATTAACGGTCCTAAAGGCGTCTCACTGCCACCCTGTGATCTCACCCTCTTCGTGACTGCATGCAGATATCCCACCGCAAGATTAAAAAAATCTGTCGGAACAAAGTGATTCTGTTGTGTCAACATAGGCTGAGATCCCAGCGGAGCAGCCGGGTAATAGCTAGCTGCACCGAATGAAGCATCTGCTGGGTTACTTTCCCACATGGTGACAGCCAGAGTCTGTGCAACTAATGTCTTGTCACTTCCTCTCTCTCTCCCCGAGCTCCCCTCCATGGCTGCTTCCTTCTTTCTCTCTTTTTTGTCATCAATCTCTCTTTCTTCCTCACTGCCTCCACTCATCATTTCTCTTTCCCACCCCCCCAAGCCACAGCAACATGATTCCCTCAATGAGTCCATCATGCATGGTCCCGGGCACCAGTGTGACCACTCCCTGCCTCTGTATCTGTGTGGAGGAGCCAGGCTTGATAAATAGGACCCTGTCGTCTTGCTAGTGATAGTAATGCCCAGGTTTAGCTTGACTGACACAAGGGATTTGAGCAGTGCCAGGCAGACGTATATATATATATTTCTCTCTTAGTGACTGTGTGTGTGTGTGTGTGTGTTTGGGACACACAAGCAATAAATTGACACACACACACATACACTTGTTTCTATCCCTTGTGGGGACTTCATTTCTGGGAGACTTACACAAATATTAACTATATGATATTAAGGTTAACTAAATTTAACCTAAGTTTAACTTTATTGTATTGGTGTTATATTGGTTCCACAAAGTTTCAGCTGGGACAGTTACCTATTTCATTTCATGTCTATAGCCAAAGCATCCCATTTTTCATAGGTATGGGGTGCATTGAGCAGGATAATGATGCTCATGATTTCTTACATGCTTTTGTTGTTTTATGTTTTATTTTGGAGAAAAATCAACGCTGTCTCCTCCTCATCCATGTAATGGACTAACTAATGTGCAACAGTACATTTTGTAGTTTACATTTTCTGTTAATGTGATGAGGAACTTTTGTTAATTTGATATATTATAAGTTGAAAATATGCTGATGTTGAACATATAAGTAAATGTATTTTATCATGGACATATCCAATCTCACAGTACAACATCCAGTTGTAGTGACTGTTAAACAGTTATCATCATAGTTTGGTTTAATTTACTGGCCTACGTTTCATCAAAACCATGATCAAAGTTTAACCAAAGTGTTTTTGTTGTACAGACACGACTTTGGATGTGACCGTCTCTGTCTGCCCACAGTCCACCCTGACCTCTGCTGACATTATGAGAAATGCAGCTCTGCCTGCAGTTACTCAAAACAGTGACAATTTTAGCATTTGAGAATATAAAAAAAATGACTGAGTGCAGTGGATAACAGCTCTATTACCAGCATGAAGAAGATGTTAGCAGAGGAACGCTTACTGATGTTTTGATTGTGATTTGTTTCTGTCCAATAGGAGCTGGTGAAACACACTCATGACGCCACAGAGAAGAGCAATCTGCGCACTGCACTGGACGCCATGAAGGTGCATTTACATGAACGATATCAGATATTTCTCTTACAATATACAGTATGTGTATATTAAATAAAATAAAAACATCATGAAAAACTACAGAAAGTCCTGCGGGGAAACAAAGATCCTGTTATGCTGAATAACCTCAACATTACAGCAGTATCAGTTGTTACTTAGCTTGTAATTAATGTCATATTGTCAGTAAGAAAAGACGGTGTAAGACATTGCTCTTCATTGCACATCCGCAACGTTAGAATACAAAGATGAACAAAGACTCACTGGAGTATGTAAGCTCATACCTTTTTGAGGAACAAAAATAAAAAGAAATTGTGAAATTGGAGGAGTTTAATCTCATAATTGCTGCTGAGCGTCGGATTTTTCTGACGGGAAATGTATGTTTATCTAAATGAAACTAACCTAATTTGTTTCCTTGTTCGTTTACAGGACTTGGCTCAGTACGTTAACGAAGTCAAGCGAGACAATGAGACGCTACGAGAAATAGATCAGTATCAGAAATCCATCGAAAACCTGGTAAGCTGGTAATTTTCAGCATTTAGCTTCTATCCTTCCAGATAATGAGAAGCAGATCTCAGTGGCACAGTCCTTTGGAAATGGCTTTTCTTTTTTTCCCCCTTCCTTTTCTCTCTCTCTCTGTAGAATCACCGTCTGACTAACTATGGGAGGCCCAAAGGTGATGGGGAAGTGCGGGTCGCCTCGGTGGACAAACGAGCTAAACAGGACAGGTGAGACGTCAGGTTGAGTGACTGCGCTTTGATTTCCGTCAAGAGCTGTGGCTGGAAAACTGCCAGAAAATGTGCGGCTGCAGGTCAAGCTGCTGTTAGAAACCTGTACGTCTTGTAGTGAATGTGTTGAATTACACCACAGTCAGTCATTCATCTCATGGCGCGTGTCATTTGTGGCTTTTAACATATTTTGTCTCAGTACCTTCGCAAACATTGTGTGTCAGGTAAAACTTAGGCTCTTCTGAAGCCACACTATGCAACGTTTTCATCAGACTGAATTTTGTGAAGTCTTACCCTTCTCTTGGATCGTGTTCACTCACTTGTCTGTACCAGTATCTTAAAACAACAGTTACCTTGAGCTGGAGACAGACCAGATCCGAACACAAGCACTGGAGAAGCCAGAATATGTCCACAATAGATTTTCAGGCAAAAAGCCTGTATCGTAATGTATATGGTAAATCATATTTATAGCAATGGCAAAGTCAGAAATAATCCTTTTGTCTGCAGCACACTGTAGCTTTCAGTTAGATCTCACATTATGTACGTGACAGTTATTTACAACATGAGTAACATGAGGATTTGTTGTTTGAACTACAGGCACATCTTCCTGTTTGATGCTGCGGTGATTGTTTGTAAGCGGCGGGGAGACGTCTACGAGATGAAAGAAGTGATTGACCTGCATCTTTTCAAGATCACCAACAACCCGACGTCGGACAAGGAGAACCGAAAGGTCTGCACGTAGACACGTGGTTGCTGTTGAGCCGCAACTTGTTACAGTTTGATTGGAGGAGTCCTGTTCTGACTCCTACTTCCTCCCCTGTGAGAATACTTCACCAAAGAGCAGGTGGGCTGGGCCGTCCTTAGTCACATAGGTGGGCTCCAGAAAACTACAGTATGTGGCGATAACTATATAAATGATAGTACTATTGAGCAATATCTTTCTGGCTACAAGTCACATCAGCAGACAGTCTGCAGGTTCGTGAAATCACTGATGCTTGATTTACATCTGATTTGTTATTTAACACTTTTAGGCATTTCAGAATATTTAGACTAGACTTCCTGTTGCCTCAGTGGATTTTATCTACTCTTAGAGATAGTCTGTCTGTAGGCGCACTTCCCATATCTGTTCATTATTTATTAATCTTTTGATAATTTTCTTGATCAGTTTTGATTATAAAATGAAGAAAACAAAAGCTCAGTTTTGTTTTTATTCACCCAACAGCTCAGACAGCCAGAGACAGTTCAGAAGTCAAAGATATTAATTTAATTTCAGTTCTATAATAAACATTTTTTGCTGTATGGTGCAACTAACAACATTAATGATTACCTCATACTAGGTGAACCATGCACAACAGCTGGGAACATGTGTTTTATAAGTTGAAATGACAGGTCTACTGTTTAAATTTGCAGTGTTTCTTGCACTGTCAATATATTCAGTCAGCATACTGTATTTCTCAGGAAGGAGAAGTGTAATCACATGTCTAGATAAAGTCAGAGAAAATATAAAAAGACATGTACAGGTGTACAACATCAGAGAAATAGATCAAACCTCATGAAAAGGTCCTGATTCTATTATTGAAAGTCATGGAAAATTCATAGGAGGTTTGGATCCTACCAGACTGAACACGAGTAGGTCTCCCAGGTGAATTCTCCCTCCAACACACACCTGCCAATGCACATGTCTTTCAAGTTTATATCTGGCCTTCGAAGACCTTGGAAAAAGTACTGGCACATATTTCAGTCATTTCAGCTTTCTTTTCTTGTCCGTTTTTGGCAGCAGCTCATCTCTTTGTCAACATTTCCCATTTCAGTTCCAAGAGAGTAACTCAGTGCCACTTTTGGCAAGGCCAAATGGTGTTTTTCCTCCAACATGCAGAAACATTAGCTTCAGTTAAATCAAAATGGCATGCTTTTTTTTTTTATCTGTTTTCCAGACTACATACAGTACATAGGGTTAGGGTCACATTTGCACAAAATGTTAAAGCACTTGTTTTTTCCGCTGCGCACAAATACTGAAAACATGTGCTTTGATTTTTAATATCCAGTGAAAAAACAGTTCTAGTAATTCTTACAGCCAATTAGGTTATTTCTCCAGATTCACACCTCTAATTTTATCATTTTGTGCCTATAATTGGTGCTCTTTGAATTCTCTGTGTGACTGGTGGAGTCACTTTGACTCCACGCTGATTCAGTCCACTGAAAAAAGAACTATGTCATCAACATTTAGCTATCGCCATTTTCATAAAGCTACTTTAAGAAGTCGTTAGCAGTGAGTTTATAAAAGCTAAAGAAGCTTTTGATGACACTGAATTTCACCTGCGGCTGTTTGCCACATAGAGTCTGTTTTCATTGGATTACAACAATGCAGTGAGCATGCAAAAGTGATAGAATAATAACAGGACTCACTTATTAATGTGTTGTAAAATGAAAAAAACAAGCATCTCATATAACACCCAATCTGCTGTAATGGAAGGTAGTTGTGCACTATTGAGTTCATTATTGTTTCTTTATGACTGAGTCAGCAAAGCTCAGAAACCATGTTGGACTCCTGACAAACCAATTAACAGCTCTACTTCAGCATAATGAGCACTCATAACAATTAATCATAAGTGCAAGTTCATAAAGCTGAGAAGAAATTGAGCTCATTTGCTTTTTGACAGTATTTTAGAAACATCTGTATCGACACACCGCTGCTGTTCCCTAACATGCTGCTACAACGCTGCTGAAAACAACAACTTCCAGCTCCACAACACCAACATCAAAGTAATCAATAGAAAAGACTCTTAAATTATTTGCTTGTTCCAGCACATGTTTTACATTGTCTTATTCATTTACCAGCATCATACTGAAACAGTGTCAGACTAGAACAGTCTGCCGCCGCCCAGATGGTGTTATCATTAAATCTCACTTTGGGCCTGACTACACACACAGTGAATACTAAGTGCCAAGTGGTGAAAAATATTGCCAATCATAATGAGGAATGATATCGAAGGCGTGCCAGGAAACAATGATTTGGGTAATAATGATGCTGTGAATAGCAGACACTAGGCTCAGACCCATATGGGCTTATTTCTAGTTATTTTTCATGAATGTTGCAGCCACCTCTGATATGATGGATATGCTGCACTTTATTTGATTACATATTTATTATGGAAATGCCAGACATGACTGAATGGCTGTCTGGAGGAAGCAGCAATAAGAACATTCAAGTCATCTGGAGGTAAAAACCAAATCATCTCAAAGCTGAATCATTTCTGAAGGAAGGAACACATTCAAGCAGGAGCAGGGTGCTTTCTTCTGACTGCTGTGATTGTACTGTCACGGTTATACAGCATTTTAGTGTTTGTTTAAAGCTGCTATAATTTATACTTTTATTATAACTAAAGATCAAATTATTTATGATTGGTAAAGTCATATTAATGATGCTGCTGAGAATTTTTACCCCATCTCTGGAGTTTGCCACAGCATCACGGGAGCTTTTTTGATGTCTTTCAGCGATTTGTTTTGGTTTTCCAGTCTACAGCTACTGTGCACCACCTGGACTTGCCACAACCATCACTGTAAATAGAGAGATGTGTGCTAACAAGCTCACCGTAACAACTAGATGATAACGTCAGTGCTCTGTACAGCTTGTTATGGCATCAGCACTGATTATGTTTCTCACATAACCAGAATAAAAGGCAGAAGCATAAGTCAGATACATTTTAGCAAGATCAACATCAGTCTGAATGTGGGATCCTGTAAAATTCTGGACAGGAAACTGACAGGAAGCAAGACAAACACTGCTTTCTTCTTTTTACCAATTGGTAGCTAGACAAAATCTTTGCTAAGCGTAAGTCTGGGTGTCCACTGGGGATTCTCTGCACAGCTCTGCTTTTCTTTTCCATTCTCTTTCAATAGCTGCTGCACTTCCCTGACAGCCCCGTGAGCTTGGCATGTTTTTAGCCGTCAGAGCTCAGTGCTAGAAGTTCAAAACCACCACTAGGAGCCATAAAAAGTGCATCTCACAAGCATCTGTTTAATAATGCTATCTAAAAAAACAAAACAAAACATAGGCATGTGTTGACACAAGTGCTAATAGACTAATATTTAGCCTTTGAAGTGGATAATGATTGCTGATTACAGGCCCACTCACCACTTGGGTCCACGCATGCTGTCTGATGCCCAGCAGTTATATGGCACAGCTACCTCCTCTCCTTCATGCTCTTCCTCTCTATCTTGTCTCAGTCTGTCAGTTCTGCCGCCCTCCAACCCTTTAGTCTTTGTGTTTGCTCTCCCTGAGGCATCCCTCTTTCATTTTGCATCTCTTTGTCTCCATCTGTCTCTATGCATCCTGACTCGTTCAGCTCTTGCTCCCTCCTGCGCCGCTTGTCTTTACCCATCCCTCGATTTATTTATTCACCGTTGGTGTATTTTCTGTCTCATACGTGTGTATTTCCTTCCTGTTGCAGTGGTCTCACGGATTCTACCTCACTCATAACCAGGGCCAGAGCGGCTTTGAGTTCTTCTTCAAGACCAAAGAGTTGAAAAAGAAGTGGCTGGAGCAGTTTGGCATGGCCATGTGAGTGTGTGCTTTCTTTTTGTGCATTCGAATGTGACATTGTGATAAGAGTGTGTGTCTGTTTTCATTAAAGCACCTGCCACACTGTGCAACACAGATCTAATAAAGTTGGGTACGATATCAACTTTCATTGAAGTACACTCTACTTCATCTACTACGACGATAAAACCGACGGCAAACATTAAAGTCTTGTGTCGTGCTGATCAGTGCATCATTCTGATTGGTCACATTTTGAGACAGTCATCCTAAATTTCTGAAGCAAGTCAGTCTGTTGTCCCAGCTGTCTTTGTTCACAAGAACATGACAACTGCTGTCTTTAACCCTGTCTCACACTGTGGTGTAAGACCACTATTTCTGAGCCATGACCAAAGATACCACTGTGTTTGGTGAGCTGCCTTCTGGGACAGCCCAAAATCACACAGTGTATACCCGCCTCAAGGCTTCGTTTTGTCACAGCACCAACACGTAACACTTTGCCCAACCTGTTCCTCAGGTTTGCTCACTTTTTGATTAACGAGAGACAAAACACAAAGATGGGCAGAAAGTAGGAAGCAAGCCAGCTGTAAGCAAGAATTACTGCCTTGCGGTTGTATGCCTCCGCCAGCCTGTCAAGTTGCAGTTTACATGCATGTTTATCCAGACTCATATTGTAATCACTGGTGAGAACTGGACAAATTTGAGGTCACAGTGAACTTGACCTTTGACCACCAAAATCTAATCTGTTCATTCAATGGACGTTTGTGCCAAATTTGAAGAAATTCTCTCAAGGTGGTTCTGAGTTCTGTTTACAGGAATGGGACAGGTGTGAGGTCACAGTAACCTCGACTTTGACCACCAAATTCCAATCAGAGTGGTTAAATTTGATCAAAGCATCAGGTGCATGTAGTTAAAGTGCATCCACTAATCCTCATCCTGAACTGGATCCAAATTCATCACAAACTGATGCAGAGAAATAGCTTCTCACATAAACTAACCATAGTGCATCTCACAGCATAGGCAAGATTAAATGAGTATAATTATGATGGATTTTTAATTTCAGTATCTTGGATGTTAAATTTGCTGTCGTCAGAAACAGATGAGCGTAAATGATGAAGTTTGCAAACTTAGCCTGGCAATGCTGGTGTATGAACCCTGTGTTTCATGTATAGTAAGGTGTCAGGAATCAGGTGGAACCATGAAGTAAAGCTGCATTTCAGTGAAATCAAAA
>JAUBNQ010000012.1:28823908-28835420 GCA_032353495.1 Ctenopoma kingsleyae
CTATAATATTCTGTATATATTTATATAATGTGTAAGGTCTTAAACCTTACACTGTAAAGTGCCTTGAGGTGACTTATGTTGTGATTTTTTATTTTATTCAGAAAATGAGGAAATTTCAAATAGTTTGCTTATAAACATTTTTCTTATTTTCTTATGCACTGAATACTAAATAATACATTTACAAATACAATGCCGCTCTTCATGGCAGGTCAGTCCTTATCTGTCAAAAAATGAACTGAAAAACAGAATCCAAATGCACTCACAAGACAAACTTGAAAACATACAGATGGTACTTTCTACTTGCCGATGCTTTCTTGTATTTATTTGATTTAATTTTCACAAGCAGCATTACAGTTTTAAGCAAAGTTGGAATGTGTTAATTTAAGATACTGATTTTTTATTTCACCCTTGCGATATTCATTACACACCAAAAACATAATATTACATAGACATTAAAGCTATTTTATAAGCACGTTGTTTGTGAATAAGACCTGTAATTGGGCATGTGCATGTAAACCATGGAATCCATGACTGAATGACAAGAACAAGAAAAACAGTATCATTAACCTACAGTGCCTGAGTCAGTAAGAAGGAGATGACAACGCTGTGGCTTCCAGAAAGTGCTGTTTATATGGATTGAGTATCTCCAGTGCTCATAAATCAGAGTGATCACCATGGGAGAAATTAGGAACGCTTCCTCTTTCTCTCTTCCTGCCAGCCAGTATTTCACCAATAGTTAACCAGGGCTGTAAATTTGCAGCTACTCTGTGTTGCAAGCCAATTGTTCCTGAATCATGGATACAAAGTCAGCCAGATGTACGTAACTCAGTAATCTGTCTGTGCTTTCAGGGCAAAATCCTGTCGACGAAGGAGGTTGGCTTCTTTCCCAGCGCTGCCGTGAAGCCCTGCCCATGTGTAAGCAGCATTTCTTTGTAGTCCTTCGCTAAACTGCAGCCCGTGTTTGTTTACGTGCATTCACCGGCGAGTCAGTGGGGTGGTGGGGTGGTGTTTGGGGATTTCTGAGGGCAGGTTAACCTGCATTGTATGAGGCAAAACAGCCTGCGGGTTTCTATATGTCGAGCACACTCATCTTGGATTGTCTCATGAGATAAAAGTGGTCTACTCTCTAATTCAATTTATCAATAAGAAGCAAAGAGCAACAAGCAGTGGTTTATATTGTGCGAGCTAAAGTGGAAAGCTGAGAGGAGAAATGGAGTGTGTCTCCTCTTCAGAGTGTGTATCAGTTGCTTGTTTTCCTTCTTCCCTTTTATACATCATCTCACTGACACTGGAGTGTCATGCTCCATTTGACAAAATGAAATTCAGACTCTGTCCAGCTGCTGCAGGAATATTGTTATCTCCAGCAGATAACAAACTATTATCACCACGTCTACGCGGCTGTAAAGATAAGAGCAGCATTAAGCTGCTTCACTGAGGTCGTAAACTGAAAACACATGTTCTATAGAAGAGCCAGACAGCAGTTTGCTCTTTTGTAGAACATGTGTGCAGGCGGTTTGGACACCACGCCACATCATTTTGATGCTGCACCTATGACGCCACAAACAGTAACACATGTCCACTTTTGCTCCTCGCTCCAGGTCCCAAAACCTGTCGACTACTCCTCACAGCCGTGGTATGTTCACCTGCTTTCTCACTCTGAATATATTTTATTAAGAAGCTTTACTTACAGTTTAATAAAAACTCATTAAATACATATGTAAAATCAGGCAGCATGCATGAAAGATCCCATCATCCAAATCAGCTCCAGGGTGACAGGAAGTAGTAATTAAATTATGTAGCTCTACAATAACCTGGATGTTTAAGCCAATTAAAGAGATATCACATAGAGTTTAAAGTGCTCAGCAGTGTGAAGAAAGCCAGTTACTTCACTAATGTTCCATAATGAGTTTTAGAGCGCTCACGTTCACTTCTATTTTTTTCTCCTTTTCCTCTTCAACTCATTCTTTAACTCGTGTGCCTTGTTGCAGGTTTGCGGGGCCCATGGAGAGGCTCCAGGCAGAAGCAGAACTCCTCAGCAGGGTCAACAGCACCTACCTGGTCCGCCACCGCAGCAGAGAGTACACGGAGTATGCCATCAGCATAAAGTAAGTCAAGGAAGCTGAGGCCGAGGGGGAAACTTTACTTCCAACGTGTTTTCTAGCGCTGTTTTAAGCGCATCATCTCATCGTGCGCGTTTCGTCTTTCTTCTTTAATTGCACAGATCAAAAAATTACTGCCACCAGCTGTTTATCACAAACCAGCTCTTACTATTCAAGAGTGGCTGGACAAGAACTAACATTTCGTTTGCTGATGTTCGAAATTTGGTGAAAGTCTGTTAGTGCCAGTGGAAGGAAACCGAGGCAGTGTTTTCCTGAAATTCAGACTTGTTTAAGAGGATGGGGTCTGTAGTGTGGTCGGATTGTTGTTTTTTATTGTGCTGAGGGAAACGTGATTGAAGATGTCTGCAGAACATTGGCTACTTTATTAGAATTGGTGTCGTGCCAAAAAGTGATTTTCTGCTAGAAACTCACCGCCGTCCGTGGGACATGGGACGTGGTGGTAGGGAACAGGATGACGTTAGGTTGCAAACAGCTTGTTAGTAATGTAAACTGAAGCTTTCAGTGTTACCTACCGTTGTACACACACATTGTTACACGTTGTTCTGCTGCTGTGTGTGTCGTGTCTGCAGACATCCTAACAGTGCTGTGATATTATGATAACCATAATACTCTTGTACCACGGTCACTATAATAATTGTGATAATAAATGACTGTCATAGTGGTCTATCAATTTGGATCTAAATATAATAATATAATAAAAATAAAATAATAAGAAATGTTAGAATTAATGAATCAGTACTCGACTGTTGTCTGTCTGCGGCAGCTTTACTGTTTGTAAGATTCTTCAGGTGCCTCCAGCCAAACCAGAGTATTGACCACACATACTATAACTCCTGACTCTATATACACTTTGACAGACACGTTCAGAGCTCCTTTGCAGGATGATGGGTTTTTCCCCAGAGGCTGGTTAACCAAAATCATGTGTGTATGTGAAACCGACCAAACCAGTTGCTAATTGAGGATTGACCTTAAAAACAATCTTAGCAGTTTATAATTAGAAGCAAACAGCCATTTGAATCTTGGTAATGAGGAGTCAACAGTGGATGTTTCAGAACCTTCTGGTGCTTGTGACCCTGCTAATGTTTGTAACTTAACTCTGTGCTCAAGATAAACGGCAGGCAGTGAAAAACAAATCTCTGAAGTGGAACGTTTCCTTGAACAAAGACCGAGCACAGTTTTCTGTGAGCAAAGGAAACATTCCTGTAAACTTCATTTAACTTTCTAAAGCATGGACCTTCTGCACTGAAAGCTTAATTGCTGGCATTCACACAAACGTGAAGCTAGGAACAGAGCAGAGAATAACTGTACCACTGGTAAAGCTTAATAAATACGAAATATTTCCCCATGAAACAGAAGCAGAGCAGAAAGAGTAGCTACGCTTACATTTAAAAAGTAGAAATGGCCTTTACTCCTCTCAGCAGAGCAGGAGCAGCATTTTTGATGATTGTGTCTTCTGCACACCCTCACCACAGCCTCAGACCTCCGTCGTCCACCCTGCTAATGCAAGCACGAGTACGTAGGTGGGGGAGTGGCGTCACACATGCGTACATTTCCTTCTGACCACCCATCACTCACGTGTCACAAACCTTTGGGACCCCATGCATTACACCGACTGCTGCGCCCTCCTCAGGGGCCCGGGGGGCCGGCCACCGATCGATGCCGGTGATCAGAGGGGGAAATTACACTCATAACTTATTCAATGGCCCACAGGTACAACAACGACGTGAAGCACATAAAGATCCTGACCAAGGAGGGCTGCTTCTACATTGCAGAGAACAAGAAGTTCAGGAGCATATTAGTGAGTCTTTTCAGCCTGTTTTTCTTTCTTTTTTAAAAAAAAATAAATTCCACCACTGCAATTCATAAATAAATCATCATGTTCGCTTAATGAAGTGTCAAAACCTGAATTTTATTTTAGCTGTGTGCACAAAAATAGCCGTGATTAGAGATGTTTTTATACTGACCTGAGGGCTTCAGCATTATAGATAAGTCCAGTGCATATTAGAAAGGTTCACCAGTCTTATTTATGGCAGGATGGTATTTTCTGTGCCTCAGTTGCTTAAGACATGTTTTTGAGGATGATATTTGAATAAGAGTGTGTGTGTGTGTGTGTGTGTGTGTGTCGCAGTATTTTCATCACATGTAATAATACGATTTAGTTTCCAAGCAGACTCTTCATGATTGGCTGTGAAACATCAGTATCATTTACATATCTACTATTAGACTATAAGAGTACATTTATACTGCAAATTAAGGATTTTCAATGTAAACGTACAGTAAAAGCAAATAACTACCTACCTTATCTCTTCATTGACCTATGGATATATATGTGTGTGTTTGTGTGTCCAGGAACTGATCGAGTATTACAAACACCACTCCCTGAGAGAAGGTTTTAGAAGTCTGGACACCACACTGCAGTTTCCTTACCGGCAACCGGAGAACGCCGCCATGGATCGTCACAACCGCTCAGGTGGCAACAGTGAGTATACAGCGAGTTACTAAGGACAGAAACAATTCATCACTAATTCATCCAGGGCTGGTAGCACCAAATAATCCAGCAACCAGTGTGTTAACCTGCTCTGTTTTCTAACTCAGGATCTTCAGTGGCATTAAAAAAAACTGCACATACAGTATGTGGTGTTAAAAAACAGTTCAGGCTCCTCTGACGCTAATGGTTTTTGACTCAACTGTCAACGGTGGTTGGAGAATCCGCAAAGCTTGTTATTAGATTTGATAACACTCTCCGGACGTTTACTGAAGATCAGATTCATTTGAGTTTCAGGAGAGGGAGGTAATCTGGCAGGAGCTTCAAGGAGTCAAGGCCATTTACAGACTCACTTACAGACTTCTCTACCAAGTGAAAGTTACAGGAAATTCAAACAATAAAACCATTCACTGTTAAAGTTAAATCATATGATTAACATGAAAGTACAGTACATTACAGTAATTAGCTGTAGGGCAGCACTCTACTAACCCCAAGGATGATGGGGAGCAACCAACTGTCTCACTGAATTCCCTTGAAGGGACTTTTAGCCCAGGGAACCTTCCTGGACTTTAGTTCAGACTGAGCACTAAAGTTTTTTTATTTTTTAGCAACAACACTTGAAGAAGTTGCAGACGAACTTTGTTTCTGTTTTTTTAATAAGAATTTTGCAGTTTGTTCTGTTCTGAACAAACCTGGCAACTCCTGAAGACAAAGCATCTGTTGTCACCTACACTCTGTGACGAGCGCGACTGCGCATGAACGCAGCACACCAGTGATTATTTATGCATGCAGCTGCTGTTCCCACTTAACTCTGCCACTTTGTCAGTCATTAGCCCTGCTAACCTGACTCCTCTCAACGTTCAGCTGATAGAGATGTTATTTATCAGGGCTGAATGAGAGAGGGAACATCCAGTGAGATGTCTTTCTCTTTCTGACTGGAAATTTAGCAGGTGTGGAGTGTGTAACTTTGAACTGTGATTTTAATGATATTTGAATGTGAAGTGACATACCAGGAGTGAATATAGATGTTTTTGACAGCACTGTAGTTTCCTTGTGTAATTTTGTGATGAAAAGAGTTTATTCCGGGAAAAGAAATTCAGTATGACATCACTTTTAGACCTTTTCTTTTTTTTAGCTTGGCTGATAGTGTCATTTGGGAATAAGTTTGAAAATGACTCACATTTGATTGTCTGCCACCCCCAGAGCTGGAGTAGAAGGTGTTGTTTACCCTGTAAAAACATCCATGTTCACCCCACATGAGCTGAATGCTTAGAGCAGTGCCAGAAGAAAAGCGATTAAACCCAGCGTGTGAGCCACTGCCCATCACTTGGCTCACAGAAAACGTGTGACGTGTTGCAACGACAAAGCGACATTTCATTTGAACCCCGTTTGCGACGGAACAAAAAGTGCCCGCTCGCTGACGATGACGTTCCAAGCGGGGAGAAATGTGAACAGCTTGTACGGAGCTGCTGGTTGTTCTAGATGAGGCCTGTTGTTCGAACTCTGCTTCAAACCCAGAATGGAGACGCTTTTGTCTCGGTGTGGTCCTCCGTGTGTGTCTTGCAGGCAGCCTGCTCCTGGTGTGCACGCTTCACTTTCTCTCATTCACTTTTAAACGACTCTTTTCTTTTGATTTCCATTTTCCCTGAGCGCTGCTGGAAGACTGCTAATTAAAGTTTATGCTTGCTTTTATGTGTTTCGGACAGTTTTGCTGAAGGCAAAAAAGTGTTGATACAAATGCGTGTTTATAGTTTTCTAGAACGGTCGACTAGCTCGCACTGTGTTTTCCAGTATGCTCCACAAATCAGACTGAACAATAATGAAGCATGTAAAATGCAGCTGGTGTTATGGCGGCTGTTTGAAGTGCAGGGCGATCCTTCTTCATATTGCTCATACCTAGACACCATTAGGGCTTGCTGAGCTGTCTCTTAGTGCACTGATTAGTATTCATTTGGAAAAAAAACCAAAACACTGGAGCTGTGCTCTCTGTACAGCATATCAATAACCCAGGCCAGTTAAGTTGCCAGCAGTACTGTTGTGAGCGGCACATTTTTCATAAAGTTGGGGCATTTATCTGCCTTTGTGGGGATTAGATTTGCTATTCCCAGTGGCTGAGATGCAGGCGTCTGTGCAGGAGTGGGTTTAGAAACTTCTGAGGCACAGTTTTAAGAGCATGGGGAAGAGGGTACATTAGTAAAATGAGGATAAAAAAACATTTCATTTACAGTTTCATCTCTATAATAAATCAAAGTTTTTTAATAATTACTTTGTATTTCTTAAGGTCATTTTGTTGTCATGTTTGTGTCTTTGTGGTTACTTTAGATTTGGTGATGTTGTTTTGATGTCATTGCAGTTTTTGTGTCTTTTGGCCAATCAGAGCTTTCTAGCTTTCATATAGTACAGATAATCTCTGTATCACGTTTCCATCTGTGAATCATTGTCTGGAAGTTGAGTCGTGGCAACTGGACTTCTTTCTTGTAAGGTTGACCTTATAAGAAAGACGTCCAGTTGCCACGACTCAACGTCCAGACAGCTTCACCTGGATGACTGAGAATCTTCACAGACATCTGTGAATCATCCATTTAGTTTTAGAATTTGTGCCACACTTGCTGCGTTGACATTCTGATTCTGAATGAACCTGTGAACTGTCATTGATCCAGAAAGACTTAAGTTTTCTGACACCAGACATCAGGCCGAACAGTGGAAAAACTTTCTCAGGTAGAAATTAAGCGACTGTGTGGATGATGTGACACTCGCGAGAGCTTTTAGAAAACTACAAAAGTGTTGTTTATACCTCTTTAAAAAACTGTTTTATTTGTCTCCTCTGCTTCTCTCTCCTTCTGCCACCGTCCTCAACCTCCCCCCTCCATCTCCCGGCCTCTGCCCCACTCACATCTCTACGCTCCCTGCCTGGCCTCCATATAGCCCCATTGCTCTGCGGCCTCTCTTTTGTAACTCCTGCCGGCTACAGCTTTGTGCCTCCTTCCTCTGCTCCCTTCTGGTCAGGTACAGGTATCGCTTCTCTCTCTGTCTGTTCTCTCACACTCCTTATTTCTCTCTCTCTTTGCTTTCACGTTGATGGCTGCTTAGCATGCTGGCTGTAGATCAGAGTGCGTTCAATGTCATCGCCTCTCTCTCTGCATTTAGCTTCCCATTGCACCATCTCACCTCTTCCATAGTTGTCGAATAGCGACTGTGTGTTTTGATAACGCATGGACGTATTGTGAGAGTCCCACTGAGTTTGTGTGTATGTGTGTTATATTTTTGCACGTAAATGCCAGTGCGTGAGGTAAAAGAAAGCATTTGTGGCCAGGTTTGTGGGGCCAGTGTGTGTGTGTGTGTGTGTGTGTCCGTTCGTCAATGTAAAGGTGGACATGTCCAAATACACAGAGCTGCTCTACAGTATATTAGATATTCTATCCCCACGGCCAGGTTGGAGAGGTCTGACACTCCATTTCCACCTGTCAGCTCGGCCCAGTCCGACCCACCAGTCAGTGTGTGGAGAGAGGCGAAAGAAAGCTGGAGGCTGGCAGGGTGGAATGGGGCAGTGGTAACTAGCTAACCTGCTCCACACCTGTCTCTTACACACTGCTGTCTCCTCGGCAGGATGTCCAATCACACACACACACACACACACACACACACACACACACACACACACACACACACACACACACAGCTGTCAGAACACTGGTCTGTCTCAACTAAAGCGGTGCATATACACTTCTATACTATACTGCTCTTTCTCGACTGCAGCAGGAATCAGTCGCTGGTAGAACAAAATGTTCTGCAGATTTAAATGATGTAGAGGTTTATGTTGCTGTTTATGTGCATCATGTGTCATATAGTTTTTCATATTCAAATTTTTTCTGGGTTAATGTTAACGCCATCTATCTCCATCTTCTGTGTGTGTGTGCGTGTACATGTGTGTATGTTAAGGATCTGTATTTAACAAATATGTATATGCTGTATATTTTTAATACCCACCTCTCTTTGTGATCTCTTTTCTTCTAGTGTTAACCCCCAAAGTGATTGGCGTGGCCATAGCTCGGTACGACTTCAGCTCACGTGACACGCGGGAGCTCTCTCTGCAGGAGGGCGACGTGGTTAAGATCTATACAAAGACAGGAGCCAACGGCTGGTGGAGGGGAGAGGTCAACGGCAGGGTAAGCGGCAGCTTTAATTCAGAATTTTGCACTGCGTAGTTAGTTGTGCTCGCATTTCAGCTGTTAAACCCTTCAATTTAATTTTAGGCTGCACTTAAAACAAGTTTTTTGAAGAAGAAAGACTTCTACAGGTGCCTGGAGGGTCAGATTTAGTGTTCCTTAGTCATGCTCACTTTTCCAACATTTTAGTTTCTCTACATCGTCACTGCTCCCGTTATATCCTAAATGCAGACATTTTCTATCCAGTACTGAGAGAATCCTGGTTCTAAATGCAGGGAAATCTGACTAACACTCAGTTTTGCTGCAGTTCAGCTTCGCGGTGTGTGTGCTGCAGACATCATTACGTGTTTGTGTGTGTTTAGTGAACAGCTGTGGTAAATGAAGAAGCTCTTCTCTTACTAGGCCTGATGTGTGTGTGCGTGTGTGTGTGTTGATGCTTCTGTAGTGAAGACTAAACACTGTGTGTCAGGTCTGTTGAGTGCTGTTTGTGTCTCTTTAGAGCTGTAAAACTGGCTCCATCTGTCTTTTCTTTAATACCACCATGTCAGTTAAACAAAATCCCAGGATGTTGTTAATTGGTAATCAAAAAATGTGGTCAAATCAAA
This sequence comes from Ctenopoma kingsleyae, assembly GCA_032353495.1. Lineage (NCBI taxonomy): Eukaryota > Metazoa > Chordata > Actinopteri > Anabantiformes > Anabantidae > Ctenopoma > Ctenopoma kingsleyae. The sequence goes on from JAUBNQ010000012.1 coordinate 28,833,285, forward strand.
AGATTATTATTGGAAGAAAGACCTACATATCCACATTCATACTGGTTTAGGCCTGTAAAATATTTTTTTTGTTGTATCTCGTAAGAATAGAAGAAGTGACTTTTTAGAATTGTAAACCATCCAAACTATTTTAGTAGAGCTCAAGTTTTTTTAGTTAAAATTACTTTAATCTTTTTGTAGTTTGATGATTTGCTCCAAGTGAAAAACATTTTCATCTCATTTATGCTCTTGTTCGGGCACAATGCTTAAGAATATGTGATATGTGCAAAAGCAAAGTGTATAAAATATGCACTTATATACATCTGGGAATTGTAGGAAATCACTAATTGAAATATGCAAAGAAAGCATCAAGGAAAATGGATACACCATAACTTACTGTCAGTTACAATATATACAATATACAATATATACCGTTTCTCTCCCCGCCCTCAGGTCGGCTGGTTTCCGTCCACGTACGTAGAGGAGGGCGAGGAGTGAAAGATCCAACATGGGAAGAAGAACAAGGCAAAAGAGGAACGGCAGCAGTGGAGTGAGCAAACTAACGGTGACAAACAGAGTGAGCTTCTGCCCTGCTGCTCGCTCCAGTGTTACTTCTCAGAGCGAAGCAGCCGACTTTGCCCTCCTCCACAGACCCCGCTGCCTACAACCATCCCAGAGGCCTTTGGGAGAGAAAAAGGGCTACAGCACGCTGCAGACGCTGCAGATGCTGCAGACGCCCCATCATTTCTGGTTGACTCTGTGTGACTAAGTGGCTTTACCGACTAGCAGCTTGCCTGTCAGGGGGGCACAAGCCCTTCTCAGACACAGCCCCCCTCCCTCGTTAACTTCATCCGTCCGTCCATAATTCAGCTTCCTCTCACTGTGGCTCGGCCAGGGGCAACCCCCCAACTCCCACCTGTTTCTGCTCGCCACTCGTCAAAAGTAGATACTCCATTGTTCCATGTGCACATCCATCCATCCATCCATCCATTCATCCATCCATCCATCCATCCATCCATCCATCCATCCATGCATCCATCCATCCCAACACTCCCTATGGGAATAGAGTCGTCTGAGCTGGAGAAGAGCCACACTGTAAGGCTTTTTCTTTTAATCCTCTTTCATCACCTTCTCACTCTGAAGGGATGGCAGTCAGCTCTGACCTTGCCTGTATGTTTGTTCCACTAATGCAGGTGGTTATTGATGACTTGATGACCCAGATTCACACACGCACACTCAAAGACATACACTCACACCACCCACCTCTCCCTCCCCTTCAGATTATGATCACCGTGCACACACACGCTCTTACAGGAGATGTAAGAGAAGGATGGCGTCGGATAGCATCGCTGCACAGTGCCAGCAATTGATTGCTGTTGTTTTCCTATTTTCCTCCCACCTCCTACATTCCTTATCCCCAGCCCAGGCACTCGTGTGTTTAGTTGTCTTGACTGTTAGCAATCCTCTGCTCTTATCTGTCGACGGGAGCCCATTCGCTGAGGGTTTATCTTTTTGGAGGCATTAGCGTGAGGGAACAAGCCACATGTCCCATTAGCATGAAACAGCAAAGAAAAGAAAAGCAGATGAGACATAAGCTTTTTTCCTCTGCTGAATTTTTCATCTCTCTTTCTTTTGCCTTGAATTGCTTTCTGAGTTTCATCATCTGCAGATGATGCAGTTTGATTGCGTTCTTGCAGAGTGCAATTGATACTATGAGTTTGTCACGTACTCAGACTTTGTGCAGCATTCTCACCAGATTGTGTATGAAAATGTTTTGTCATCATCTTCCTGGCTGTTAGTGGAGGCTACTTTAACTTCTATTTCCTTTCTATTTCCTCTCAAAAATACAGTTTTTCAGGATTTTTTGTTTTGTTAGTATTTAACTATCAACACTTCAGTCCAAAGTAACGGATATCAGCTTTCAGAAACCTTTTTCCACTTCTTGCTTCTTCCAGCTTACTGTCCTCCCTTTCACCCCCTCTTTCTTTGAGATCCATCCTCACTCTATGTACATTATGCAAACTATCTCCATAATCCACAGTGAAAGAGGATTTTCCCACATTTGAAGGAATAAACACCTTTACAGGGAAAAATAACACTGCATGATGTTAAAACACACTGAAACGCACACACACACACACACACACACACACACAC
>JAUBNQ010000012.1:28867074-28888163 GCA_032353495.1 Ctenopoma kingsleyae
TTTAGCTATCAAGCTCCTCTCCTATGGAACCAGCTCCCTCTTCAGGTTCAGAAGGCAGACACCCTCTCTACCTTTAACACTAGGCTAAAGACCTTCCTTTTTCACAAAGCTTATAGTTAGAGCTCATATGCCAATACTGCCATTAACTGTGTGTCATCTCTCTCCCATCGTTCTGCTTCTTCCTCTTTGTCCCCCTCTCTCTGTACCTCTCCACAGGAATCCCTGGCTTTTGGAGCTGTATGATATCCAGAGTGCAGCTGCATGCCCTACCAACAATGCCTAGTGTTTTGTCGCCTGCTTCTTATTGTCTTTGATTTGCCTGTTGTTCTCTCTACTCTTTCCACTCACTCCAACCGGTCGAGGCAGATGGCTGCCACCATGAGCCTGGTTCTGCTGGAGCTTTCGTCTGTTAAAGGGAGTTTTTCCTCTCCAATGTTGCCTAGTGCTCAAGTGGGACTGTTTGGTTTTCCACATTATTCTGTAGTTACTGATATTTTGTAAGGTCTTAAACCTTACAATGTAAAGTGCCTCGAGAATACTTTTGTTGTGATTTGGCTATATAATTTGGATATATAAATAAAACTGAATTGAATTGAACAGAATGAAATGGCTTATTGTTGTTATTGTTATTGTTTTAGAACTGAGGAATATGGCAATTTTAAAAGGTGCGAGTCATTCAGAAATGTAAATGTTGAGAATGTGAGAAAGCAGGCCTGCCCTGTTCATCTGCTATGCTTTGTAAAGCCCTGTCAAATTACAATAAATAACTAATCTGCAAATTTCTTTAAACTAATCAAGCAGCAAACTGCCACTTTCTGATTGGTTTGAACGCTCCACATAATGTAGTTCCACATTATGATACATTTTGAAGCGTACTTCTACAAAATAAAATTTGAACTTACATACTGTAGCTAGAATCTAAGGGCTGATAAGGTTCTGCATGAGGTGAATTATGTTTACGTACAGGTATTGAGACTGACCCTTCAGTTTAAGGTGAACTATCCCTTTAAGAGTGATTTCTTTATGATGCTCAACACTGCATAGCAAATTGCGCTAACTTCAAAGTAAAATTCAGGTAATGGCTGAGGCCTACAGGCAGAGTGCTCCAATTAAGCAAAGTTAAAGCCCAAACTGAAACACAGATATTGATTATTCAAAAAGAGGCATCAATAACAAGAAAGATTAAAGATATCGGTGGCACTTTGAAGGGATAAGCAAACCTTGTTTGGTCTTTGTTCCAAGGAAAGAGCTGGTGCTTGAAAACATGCTTTTAATATGTTACAGGTGAAGTGTTTTTAATGAAGTGAGTGAAGGACTGTGTTGAAAAACTGAAACGTCAGTAAGAGTAGAGAGAATTATTCTGCAAGTTCTGCATCTTTATTACCCTTCAGTCTGTCACATTAACCATTTCTCTGCACGTAAACAGACAGCAAATGACAAAGATTTGTCGCGTTTGCTTTTGATATGAGGGATAATATTTAGCGAGGGGACTGATGAACTAGGTGTGCCTGTCTGGGACTGTGATGTGTTTGACGAGAGATTCCAGTTTTAATTGCATCCTTCAGTCTGCATTCAGATGGGAGTCCTATGTCCGCACACGTAAACAGTGCAGCAGAATGGCAGCTAGTGAAGGTCAAGGCTGCAAAGTTTTCAAACTATTTCAGTCATGGAACCCAGCAGTGGAAACTCTCAGGTGTCCTGTTTTAAACTTTTTGCAGAAAACATTTTGTACAGCCAGTGAATGAATTAAAATGTGTATTTAATGCTTAAAACCAGCTACAGTTATTTTTCCAACTCCTCTGAAAAACTGGCTTTTTATGCTATTGCCAGAGCGGGCTAGTACAACAATGGACAACAATATTTCACAACATAAAATCACAGCGGAAGCAGAAGTACATTCTCCACAGTAGACCAGAGTGCAGTGCAGACTTTCAGTAAAAATCTGTAAAGTGCCAGGACTAAATCCAACGCAGAAAATCTGACGAAAATCCAATTTAAGTGTTGCAGAAAAGCATTCTGGAAAAGTGAATTATGGCTTTATTACAAACAAATCTGAGCAACTTAAAAGAAATTTTTTACATTTTGCACATTTTCAAGTGTGAAAGACAAAACTATTACAGTAGATCTCACTGTAGGAAGAATAAACATTTGAGGCATGTTTTGCACACAATCAAATACTTCACACATTTTCTCTCGCTGCATGCTACATCCCACCTGTTCACTCAGACGTGCACAAGTCTTTTCCCACTTTTTTTTTAGTTTAACATTTAATTACTGCTATTGTACCTCTCAGCATGCTGTAGAGTGCACTGAATCAGGCCTGAGGGTTTGTCTACACATTCATCATAAGATGACACAGGACGTGAACCATGGCAGTCTATTCCTACACACCCAACTATGGTGTAGCAATACATGTGCTACTAACAGTGTGTATTCACACTATACACGCTGCATATATTAGTCAAAACCAGTGCATTTCAATGAACATCTATCCGTGTCAAAAACTACAGAAATAAACTGATCTTGCAGTGAATTTCAATCATAATGTTAAAGCACTTTATTTACATGTTGCAGGGTAACAAAGGTCAAATATGCATATTAGTTGTGAAGATAAATAACTATGTAAATCCTCTACCTAAATTATAATAGCCCTTCCTCTTGGAGTGGCTGTGAGTGGTGGTCTACCAGTCGTGGGATAGCTGGTTGGATTCCCGTCCCCTCCTGTCATATGTCTAAGTGTTGGTCAAGACACTGAACCCCAAGTTACTCCCAGTGAGTCGGGTCAGCTACATTGCAGCTCTGCCATCAGTGTGTGAGTGTGAGTGTGTGCTTGAGCGTGTGTGATTGGGTAAATGTGAAGTGCTTTGAGTACCAATAAAGTGAAAAAGCGCTATATAAATGCAGACCATTTTTTCAGTAACCTCAAAATGTTGCTGGTTTTAACTGCTACTTAAAAGCAGAGGTGATAAAAGTAAACACGCTCAACACTCAAGTTAAAGTGCAAGTAATTGCCCTCCACAAGCTGGAAGCTGCAAAACATTTGTACTAATCAACCAGAAATCACAAGTCACAGGCAGCACCGACAAGCCCTCTCCATTTTAAGGTATGTTTTGGAACATATTCTTAAAAAATATTTAAAATAAAAAAAATTATATACTGTAGATTTAAAGTAAGTACGTACAAGTACTTCTGTACATGTACAGAGTAATTTATTTTAATTTTAGTAATATTTTTGAATTTAATAACATAACATAAATGTCTGGTTCAGATCTATTTGACAAAATTGAAGTGAAAACTGCAAAAGAAAACAAGTTTCCCTCTGAACTACAGTATACTGGCATAACAGTAAAACAAACATAAAATGGAAATACTCCAATAAGGTACAAGTACTTCAAAAGTGTACTTAGGTATACTAGCACTTGATTTAGTGTACTTACCACCTCAGCTTTAAAGATAATGGTTCCTCTAGACATAAAAATAGCAAATCTTCGGTCACTAGAAGCTGTTTCTTGTTATGTTGAATAACTCATCACAAAAAATGTAGTTTTCATTTACACTGGCAAGAAGAAGTTTGGAAATACCAAGACGTTATCTAATTTTTACAATAATCAATCACCAGATCTGAACCAATCATCAAGCTGGTGTGGACTGAGAAGTTCAGGAACACTGTCCAACCAGCACAGTGCTGCAGAAGACCTGGGAGGAAATCACACATCTGCAAAAACTGATCAATAGAAGCCAACAGATTTGTTTGTTTCTTTTTTTAATTACTAACAGTATTAGTCAGTAAGAGTTTAACATGCAAATTAGATCTGACCGTCATTCTGTACTGAGATATGCTTCAAAATTAATTGTTATACATTTTTTGTGTTTTGTGATCAATTTACAACCATTTGTTATATAAAATAAACAAAATATAAAAATGCATAAGTGTGTAGGTGTTTCCAAAACAGTTTCTTGTCAGTGTTTCTTTTCTCAAGGTGTAGTTTGTGCAGTTTTTCAGTTTGGATCAGAGAAATATTTCAGCCTCCTTTCACGGGATCATCACATCACAGAAAGCACACAGAACATGTAACCACTGTGGTGATTGCTTCATTCAGGCGATTACTACACTGTGCTTACACTGGTTATCACCTCACATCCACATGAAGAAACAGGGGCCTACGTCAACATGTTGCCACTTTGCAGGGTTGATATGCTTTATTTAGAACGCCTTTGTTAGCCAGGACAGAGATTAATGTTGAGCTACAGGAGGCAGGCAGACAGATGTCACCACCTTGTGGATACAGCCTATAAATCTGAAGTAACCTAGTCATGGTTACAAACCACTGTGTCGTGGTTGGTCAAATACCAATTAGCAGCAATTATCAGCTGGTCTGACAATAAATTATATGAGTGTTAAATCAGCACAAGATAAATAAGAGAGCATGAAAGAGCATTTCTGAAACTCATCAAAGGTGTGCACTTTATTTAGTCTACCTCCTGTAGGTTTGTCACTGACGTTTGACTTGAACGAAACTGAAATACTGGTGGCATTTGAAAAATGAAATGACTACACAGTGCATGCACTGACCAAGAGAAACATAAACAGCAGACGGTAATAAATGGACTGCAACTCAAAATGACCTGCATTCTCCTTTAAAAAATGTTGGTGTTGGATGACATTGTCCTGGACTATAAAGGGGCTGATGGCTACTCAAACAGATCGGAACAGCCTGTCCGGCAGTCAATATTGACTCAGCTGTTGTGCTGATGTGCGACATAGCTGGATAACTGAGTTTCCGAGCAGCATGCGTCCTTCCATGCCATTGCCTTTTTCTCTATTTGAACCATACGGGGCACCTGCTGATATTACATTGTTAACACAGCCTCAGTGACTGTGAAATGCAGGTTCAGTTAGTGACCCAAATGGCTCAGTATATTGGGTTAGCTCATGTTATCAGTTTGATCTGTATTTTATAAGGCAGTCCTGCACGTGTGCAGCACATACTTCCAGCCGAAGCTCAAGATTCACACAGAGAAAAGAAATCAGAGACTGAGCAAAGAGAGACAGAGCTGAAGGGAGGACAGTAAGGAGCTGCAGGGGAGGGAGGTGGGGAGTTGTGGTTCTACTTACATTTGCAGCCATCGTCCCACAAATAGCCGGGTAGACACTCCTGACACTTTGGCCCTGTAGTGCCCTCCTTACATATACAAAATCCTGTGCCATTACAGCGATCACTGACTGAGCCAAAGGGATTACAATTACACTCTGGAAAAACAAGACACACACACAGGCTGGAAACAAGGTGTTGCTTTTACTTCCACATCCTCACAGCATGGACCACAGCCCTCAAGTTCTATCAGAAGCTCAGCAAGGTGCTTGATTATTTTTAACTGGGAAGACATGTAACTAGATTTAAAGAGTCATACAGGAAAAAATGCTACCATTTCAACTGTAATGGAGACAGAATGAAAAAAAGAATGAAGTTGGATATGTGTACACATTGTAATAATTACAGCAAATTTATAATTATGTAATGTATCTTACTGTTACATAGGTGTTTAATGAGCAATGCGCAAATATGCAAAGCATTAGCAGTAGCTTTGATTTCAGGTAACGCCTGATCTGGACATGAATTTGTAAATTCTGATTCATTCATACAGGTGGAGATAGAAAAAAGATGGAAAGAAGAGGCAGGAAATGTAATGAGCACACATTGGCGTAATGAGATGAAACAAAGACAAAGAATGTTACAGTTTCAGAGGGATGAGAGCACAGTTCATTGAAATGGGCATTGTTGTAATAGTAGATGTCAGTTCTTAGTACTATCCCTTATAATAATTATGTTAACTTATTTCCTTCTTTATCACTAACAGAACAAAATGCCTTTAGTTAGTTTAAAAAATCGACTCTAAAAATATTGGCTTGTGGAGTCTCTAGTGTCCTACGCTCAGCTGACCCTCCAGCTTTCCACAGCGACTGGAGCACTCAGTAGTCAAAGTGACTCCTACTCTGACCGCCCCTGACCGTCACATTGCACCTTCTGTGGCTGTGCTGCCTGCACCCGAGTGACATCCGAGGGTCAGGCAAGAGGAAAGAGGTGATGGCGAGAGAGAGGCAGGGTGCCGGCGAGTTTGGCATGAAGTAACGCCTCGGTGACTCTTAACGTCTTGTGACAGGTTTCAGCTGCTTCTCCTGAGGCCATTTCATGTATATGACATATGCACTTGTGTGGCACCTCTGACTGGCCGTGTGACTTCCCAATGACATTTCTTGCAGAACTCTTGTTGCTTGTCAGACTCCCCCCTCAGGACTCACAAATGCACCTGGCACTGAGTGCACTGAACTCTCACTCCACATGTTGGCTTCAGAATTCAATAGGGAACCAAACTATTGCATTAGGAACTATGGGAAAAGTATTTTTCCACAATATTTTTAAAGAGAAATAGACGATGCAGTTCATGAATGCCTAGGGAAAGGTCATGGACAAAATAACAGAAACACCAGATGAAAATGACCTTTAATTTAACTAACGTCACAATTCAAGACAAATTAGAAGTCTGTAGCTGTGTCAGACGAAGAAGAAGACACAATCAGAAGCAAACACTAAAAATAAAACCAGTCAAAACCTCAAACTGTGGAAAGAAATCTGATTCGCCTGGTTAGGATGACTTATGAAGTCATCACTCCACATTGATACGGTTCGTCTCTTCAGTGACTCCTCCAGGTTTGTTTTAAACGTGCAAAATGAAAATGTATAAAAACGAATGGGTGGAAGCTCACTTGTTGGCAAACAAACACAGCACCACAAATGAAAGCGTACCCATGAAGATGTAGTTGAAAATTTGCTGTTCTGACCAATTTCTAAATAGCTCAGGGTCAAGATTTCTCATATAATTGGTGTTTCTATTAGTTTGTGCGCATGATATATTATTCTATATCCATTTGAATATCTGATCATTCTAGCAGTACTTGGCTCACTTTACATCTATCAAAAATCTACCAGCCTAACAAACTAAATTACAAGTTGGTACTATGATGTACTGCATTAACCCCCAATCAGTCTGCAGATAGGAATACCATACCGGAAAGACTAAAAATCCCTTTAGCGTCAGATGTCTTACTAAGTCTCAGTGACTAGTGTTCTCCATAGAAGATCCTATCTGACAAAGAGGTTAATGAGTGACATCATTGTGCGAAAGCAGAAGGAGCAAAAGAGGAAAAGAGTGTACGGATGGTGAAGCAGTGGGAGATGAAAGGTGACACTTTCTCAGATGGCAAATCTAAGACAGGGGGTGAGGATAGTGTGTGTGTGTGTGAAAGCAGGATGGCAATGAAGGGTCCCAGGTGGGGGGACTAACCTATGCACACATTTTCATCATCCAGTTCTGCCGAGGCATTGCGGTAGTAGCCCAGCTTGCATAGCTGGCAGTGCTGGCCTCTAGTGTTGTGCTTACAGCTCACGCAAATGACGGTGTTTAGCAGCTCGATGTAGCTGCATCGGTTGGAGTGGCTGAAGCATTCGCAGTCTTGCAACAAGAGAGGAAGTGACGTGAACAGAGAGAGAGAGAAAGAGAGACGCGGGAGGCGTAAATCAATTTCATGATGTACACTTCCTTGGTCTTTTAAATAACCTGTTACTTTTCCCAAAACTGGTATTTTTGTTCTCATAAAGATCAGTTTGGCCTTGATTTGCTACTGTCCTAGGAAGTGTAGAAAATGTTGCTGTTGCTGCGAGTGCCACGGCGGTGAGGTTAGCAAAAAATCTGAGCGAGGCGCAGCAGCATGCAAGGTTAAAAATGGAGACTGGGAGGAGAAGGCGATGCTAGGGGAGCGATGAGAGGGAGGGCAACTCATGATTAGTCTGGCATGGTCACAGCTAGAATTGGAAAAAGACATCACACAAGAAAGGCACAGTGTTAGTAGGACTCAGAGAGGGCACATCACTTCAAGCACACCACAACACAAAGCGAGAATAAGGCTCCGGAATGATGGTACAGAGACACTGTCACATGGTGAAACACCACACGGTGTGAGGCAAGTCAAACCATGAATGAAATGGATCTTTCAACCCAGGGAATGTTGTGAGAGGAAAATTCTGAATTGTTACGTCTAACCGAGCTCTCAAATAGTTTATCAAGAGAGAGGACAAGATGAAGATTATAATGCTGACGAATCCCAAATCCAAGAATTTATCCAACCAGCATTTTCTAAAGTAAGTCGATGTTTAACCCCTTAGCCATATGAACATTTTTACTGAATCCCACCGAGCAGTAGAGTCACACACACACACACACACACACACACACACACACACACACACACACACACACACACACACAGAAATTTCCTTCCTGTCACTTGACAGCTCCTGCTTTTATTTCACACCAAATAGTAAGTAGTATAGTAACACATCTAGAACACATCTTCGCTCATTATTTTTTGTTAACCATTACAAGTTTCATTGCTATGTAGTCCCAAACATTTTCTCTTCATATGAACTAAAAAGAACATTTCAAAATAAAAGAAATTAAATGAATGTTGGATGATTTTTTCAAAGGTTTTTGAAGAGGTTCTCTCCTTGAACCTAAACTTTAAACCTGAACATGTTAGATTCCTGAAGAAACTTTAATTACGAGGCAACAAATGTGGACTAGCTCTGTAATTTCATGTTATCAACAACATCATGTTCAATAGTGTTTGAAATACTATATCTATATCTCAGTAACTCAGAATGAGCCTGAGACTAATTGTACTTTTGGATTTGGAAGTGCATTTTAAAACGTATAGCTGCTACTTCAAATTGAGGAATGACCTTTTAGGTGGTACTTCTACCAAGTACTTGCACTTTTACTTAAGTACTGAGTTAGTGTTTCTTCTGCCATCTGTGCTTATAACAACCCAACTTCTTTTTGAAAGCATTCAGTAAGACAATTGAGTGTATGGTGAGTTGCAGAGTGTGTCATTGTCTCCTATGCAGTGTTCTGTCAAGCAAAATTAGAAGTGTGGAGTTGTAGCTGGAGTGCAAAATCTCACGCTGCAGTTTATGATAGTCACTGGCAGCCCTGCCCTAAGGGGTGCAGAATGGGGGGGTGTGGGGTGGGGGTGGGGTGGGCTGGCTCAGCTCCCTCCGAGTGAGGATCAGTCTGCTACGCTGAGTGGCCACTGACATCATGTGTCACAGTGCAGACAGATGTGACCCTTAAGCCTCGCTGGCAGCGGCTTGGACACAAAGCCCACTCACCGATCCGGAATAGAGGGGAATGGCGGATGGGGCTTTCGTCCAAGGGATTGTGGTTATTAAGGATGTGTATTGAGGTCAGGACTCTCTGTCCGGCCACTAACAACACGAAAAGGCTTGAAAATGAAGGAGCAGTCTACTCTACTCTACCTTTCACCTAAAGCAGAAACTCTTGTCCAAGTGTAAGCTATCTACATTAGATACCTCACTCTTGCAGACATACTCTCAAAAGACAAATAATCTCTCCTTTCTGGAAATAGGCTGAGGTCATAAATCATGCACGCGCTGGGAATAAAATGTCTCGAGTCTCGGAAACACTTTCCCCAAAAATAGTTGTCGACTCAAACATGCACACTTTATTTGCACTGAGAAAGATGTGATTCCTGGGGACTTTTATAGTGTTTAGAAACAATTCCATAGACGAATGAATCCTCAATGTGCCCCGTACAGTGAGATCCATCGGTCCAGCACTGAGCATTGGGTGAGTGCTGCAGGGATAGGGGGCTTACAAACAGACACATCAGTTCATACAGTGAGAAAGCTTGGGTGTCATCTTGGTGGGAGGTGGGTGTGTGCTTGTGTGGAGGGGGGTGCTAAGTATTCAATGAATTCCAGAGCTCCTACCTCGCTTGCTGTTTGCAACGTGGACAGAGGGGGCAGTGGACAATGCAACTTGAGGAGCTACTAGACAAATTAAAAGAAGAAAAAAAACAAACAAAAAAAAACATGATATTGCAATTAAACACAAAACATGTAATGTTAGATAATGAAAACAACTGAACATCATGTTTAATAATAATAGTAATTATTAAAAAAAGAAATATACACTGTAATGGTGAACAATGGCATTGAGAATTAAAATGTGATGGTGCCAAGTGAAGTTGGCTGCACGTAGAAGCATCTGTTACAAATGCCTCAGATGCAGAACAATTCTAATATCATGGTCCCTCCTTTATGCTTTATTTCATTAATAATGCTTTGTGAATGTCTATGAAGATTCTCAGTCATCCAGGTCATGGTTATCCAAAAAAAGGTTATTCAGTGGCAACTGGACTTTTTTTTTTTTTTTTTCTCAGACTCAGACTAAGACTCAGCAGTTCACTTACATCTGAAAGATAAGGACCACTCCTTTGATGACCAGGACGTTTCGATCTTAGATCGTGAGGTCGACTGGTTCAAACAAGGTGTGAGAGAAGTAGTTTACTGCAAGATTGAACGACCCTTGTTAAACAGAGGAGGTAGCCTTAGGCATAATTAGTCTTCAAGGAACTAAAAAAAAACAAGTCCAGTTGCCACTGAATAACCTTTTTTGGATAATGCTTTGTGAAATTCAAAAGTCTCTGTGCATCTTTTCCCAAACAGAAACTATCTCCTGACAAACTGCCTTCAACCTTGGTAGAAACCAGCCAACAATGAAAAATTTAAAATTATTCACAGGATCAGGGGTAAGGAAACTGGCTCGCAGTGGACACATCATCCACAGTGGGGAAAAAGAAATAATAGGCCCAGGCTTTTCTGTTACACTGGCCCCTGACACAAACACAGTGCGTCTGGCTGCAGTCATGGAAACACAGATCCGAGTGGTTCTCATGTGCCGGTTGTTGGTGAGCTAGCTACACACCACGTCTACTAACCTAATATCAGTCTGCATACAAGCAGTATCAAACCTCTTTGCTGAGATGGAGCTGAGAATCTCTGGAAGGTGTAATTAAAATCCAGTGTGTACAATAATAATAATGTAAATGTAAACGTACAGGACCATGCAAGATAATGCACGGCACTGCAATATGAGCATGAACATAAGTGCGGCACGATTACACAAGCCTCCGCTGAAGGAGCCAAAACCCCTCATCCTTTATAAGCGAGACAAGCTTTTTGGTTTCCCAAGGGCACAGGTGCCACCCACAAACACTCTTAACTACCAAAGAGTCACTTCTTGTTTTCTATATAAACACTAGAGGTAAATGAATCTGTGAAAAAACATAGTTGTTGCATAATCTGAGATGCCTACCTTCTTTTCGGTTAGCGACACCTAGGGATGACACATTCGGCCGAACTGCGTGCAATTGAGAGAAACCAGGAGTTATTCATGTGCACTTGTGTGATGCACTTGACAGATAGTCTAGAGGAAGGGGAGGGAGGAGGAAGGGGAGGGGGGACTACGTGGTAAGTGACACACACAACTAGAGACACGGACATGTCCTGCATGACTCAAACCAGTAAATCAGGTAACAGCAAATACAATGGGGGGCAGGACTGGACATGAACGAGCAAAGAGAATGCATCCAAAGACCCGTTAAAGGCCATTGGAGAGATGCTGTATGTAATTTGTGTGACTTCCATGAGCTTGCTGTGTGTGTGTGTGTATGTGCGTATGTTCATGGAAATGGCAATGATGAGTGACAAACTCAAGAAAAAAAGACAAAACCCTTAAACTTTGCATTTAAGGCATGATTTATGTAAGCTAACTATGTCTAACTATGTATAGCAAATTAGGACATTAGGGGGCATTTTGTTTAATTCATCACATCGACTATGTAATCAATATCTAATTACAGTGTATTTCTGGTGGAGGAATAACAATGAATAAATAATGGCAGGTGTTGGGAATGACGGACTGCTGTGGGTAGCATAACCTCGTAATTACATACAAGTCAGTATTTCCGTGTCAGGGAAATACTTTGCGGTTGGAAATGGAGAAGACTCAAGCAAAAGAGAGGAGTATGTATCCTCTTAACTTGACCTTTTTTTCCTGTTGCTACTGACTCCATGAATCATGCAGTCGTGGCTAACGATTGTTGGTAATTAACAACCAGTGGCATCTTGGCAAGAAGCCTGTTACCCCAACTATATGCGAATAGAGAATATGGTTGCTGCAAACTGTTTTAGCTGCATTGTAATTGAATATGAAATTAGCTTTGAGCTTGGCATGTGAACACACTATGGTACAGGGGCGGATCTAGACAAACTTACATAGGGTTGTGGCATGATGTTTTGGCAGGGGTGCCCCGGATGGGCATGAATGAGTGCCTGTGAATGCATGCCACCCTGTGTGTTTGTCACAATACTATAGCAGCTAAGTTTTTATTTTTAATTTTTTCATTTATTTTTTAAATTTTAATTCAAATTAAAGTTTGATGCCTCTTTTTTAAGAAAAATCTGGCTAAGGTGGCAACTTAACACTTCAGACAGTAGAATCTAACACAAAACACACACAGCTTTACTATTAAAAGTAGTAAATAACGTAAGTTTTAATTAAGCTCGGAAAAAAAGATGTTAAGTCTACATAAAGCTTTTAAACTGTGGTGGGTCTAAGAAGTTATTTATAATTTTAAACTTTCTATGTTTTGTTCGTTTCAGTGATTTGAGCAGTTTATGGACATGTACAGTGCATTTTTGTCAGTTTATTCTTAGAGCTTTAGGAACTAAACAATTTGCGTGGGACTGGTTGGGAGTAGGAAAGTAGCTGGAGGGCAATCCCTACAATAATAGGAGGGAAGCTGCCCCCCATTACCTCTTATGCAGATCTGCCCCTGCTGTGGCATTTCCAGTCACTTTTCAGGACTCACTCAGAGCTGCTTGAACAAAACATTATGACGTAGTGTCTCATGTCTCCCTTATTTTTAAATTCCTTCCAAAAACACCTTATAATTGTTCCTGCTTGGGGATTCTGCCATGTGTGACGATGGTGACACCCCCGGGGGTCGGCAGTTGGGGTGTATTAACGTCACCTGAGTCACTTGATGAGAGGCGGTGTAAGAATGACAGATCAAGAAATAAAGAGCTGAAGAAAAAGGGCCCACCACATCACCAGTCAAACTCTGTTAGGCATTTAGTAGAGGAGTCATTTGCCTGGAAACAAAACTGACTAGTGAGGACTTGAACAATTAATCTATGACAGCAACATTGACAGCAAACCACACTGTCGACATCTATAAAGTCTAATTGGTAAAGTAAGTTCAGTTTTAATTGTTCTGTGTTGGGAGTTGACTGGATGTAATACACATCTGGGTTCCATTAATTATTTTGTTATGGGGAATATTCAGGTAAGGTGAACTAAATGAGTGGTGACGGATTTTAATCAATGCAATACCCATAATGAAATACAATCTTGCAGAGGCAGAATTGTTTTTTTTAAATATTAATTTCACTTTAATGGTCTGCATTAGGCAATTCTGCCTGGCTTAATAAACTTGAAATAGAATTGAGAAAAGTCAATAAGGAATTCAATTACCTTCAGACAACAACATGAAAAGTGCGCTGCTTTCATTTTTGTCCTCACAGTAGCCTCAAGGACAGCCTAACCTTCCATCTGTCCACTTTATTCTTGCTTTTCTTAATAAATAACACACATACAGCTGCAGAGTTTTACAAAAACCAGTTTTGGTTTTTAGTGTGAGCGGCTGCTGTGACACGGCAGCCAAAATTCCCATGGGCCAATGTGGATGAAGACTTGGGTCTGTCAGAGTGTCCTTTCTAACATCTCCCACCCCCACCCAACACACACACTCACACTTAATCAGCATGCACACTCTCCCCACAGAGGATTTGAGGACAGCCGTTGGATATGGTCTGGCCTGGCATTTGGATGGGACAGAGAGGACTGTTGTGAATATGTATGCATCTATATGCAGCATATATGACGACCATGCAGACACACTGAGATCTAGGCAGGCCATGCGTGGGATGGAAGCATTATTTCTAAGGTGCGTGGAGGTGGTGGAGGAGGAGCAGTGGAAGATGAGCAGGTGCAGGTGGTTTTGTCTTCTTAGCCACATGTCCATTTCTGACTCATGACATCAAACTTTACAACCAGTGTTTGAGTCCCGTGTAAGCCACCACACTAAAGCCTGATTAAAAAACACAGGGGAACAATCTGTCTGCACCCTGTGTCTCTTACAGCACATTTTGGGAAACTTGCCCAGCGGCCATCTTAACCCCTAAATAATGAAAACAAGTGTGCATGTGTCGTGCATGTGTCCTTTGGTAAACCTTGGCTGGGTCACGCTCGAGCATAAAATGAAGGCAAGATGTGAGGATTAATTTGAAAACCAGAGATCAGGAATCAGCTTTTTGGAAATCCTACAAAACTCTCCTGACTGAAGGTAATAACTGAAGTCATATTAAAGTGGTTTCATTTACAAGGACACGTGTTCACATAGCACAGCTGAAAAATACACATTTCGATCGTGGATGCATGTGTGACACTGACGTGACAATAGTTAAAAGCATTCCAGTAAAATAGCACTGCCAGTGTTCACAACCATGAAACCAACTAATGTGACAAAGACTTTTTTATTTAGTCTTCTGAAATAAAAAAAGGAATACTGATTTTAACCATAATGTTACAGTGAACAACAAATGAATAAATAATACTGAATCAACTTTGCAGTATATTGTATTATTAAAAATGCTGTACTGCTTATATCTGATCATATATAATGTATCTATATAATTAAATGATCAGAGGATATACACACAGGACTGAGGCTAGGATTTACTGAGGTCTAAATATATTATTACAGTATTAGGATTGTTGTTGGAGTAGTAGTGAATTAGTAAGAACAGCAGCAGAGGTGTTAAATATATTTACTCAAGTAAAGACAATTTTGAGGTACTTGTACATGGAGTACATTGATGGAGTGCTTAGATACTAAAGTAGTGGTGTAATATTATGGACATTGTTTTCTTAGAGGAGTACATTTACATGTACATTTGTACATTTTAGAGCATATATTTAATACTTCAACCTAAGTAAAGAAAGTAGTAGTTGTAGTGGATTAGTATTTAGGCAAGAGTTTGTGTACTTCTACCAACTCTGAGTAGTAGTAGTACAGTAGTATATTTCCATAGACGTTAAGATTTTCAATCTAATTAATATCATAATAACCCTTAAAAACATTGTGTAATTTAATGTGAACCTAAGAACATGAACTTTGTGTTTTCAGTGCTACAGGCCTGAATTCGAATCTCTAGTGAAAATATGATTATGATGATTAGTTTAGAACATTGTCCAACAATATTGTATTATATTGTAGTATGTATTAAGTAGTAATATTGCAATATGTTGGTCTCAGTTTGGACTAAAAAATCGGAAGCTTCTTGTTTCAGCTTCATTTGTAATGGAAAGATTGCTGAGTGTGCTGTTGAGGCAACTCTCAGTAAGAAAGACAATAAGTGTGTTTCTGGAAAAGAATTATTTTCTTTAAAGCTCTAGTTCCGAATTTTTCAAGCTGGTGTTAACACAAAATTAAGGTGTCTATATGTGGAGTATGTAACAAAGAAGTCTTGGTTCCTGTATGGTGACACTACAGAGACAACAATTGCTGGATTCTTTTAGCATCCTCATCATCACTTTCTGAGCAAACTGATCAAAAATGTGCAACCATCCAGTCTATGTGGGTCCCGGGTGGGACAGATAGGGGCCACTTTGTTAATCAATCTGCTGCACTGGGAACTGAAGTAAGAATGGGGCAATGAGATAAAAGATTAAGGAGAATTGAGCCAGGCTGTGAATGCACTTTGGCTTGTTCAATACAGTCCTATGGTTCCTGCATCACACGCCTGCCAGGCAGCGGTAACCTGAGACATGGCACCTCTCTTCTTCCTCCTCCTCCTCAAGGGTTACTGGTTGAGGAAGATAATACGAGCCGAGGTGCTTGTGGCTTATATTAAAATGACCTCCTGTGACATCATACTGCCAGAGAGGTCTTGGCACTTTAATAAAGTCTAGATGCCATTTATTTATAATGCATGGGAGCGGGAAAAAAACAAATGACATTCAACATGCAGAGCCAGGCAAGTGTTATCTGTTTGAGTTGAGTCTGGGAAAAGTAAATTAATATGTACATATCGTGACAATATGGCTTCCAGCTTCTGTTTGCCTTTCTTCCCAAAAAGGGTTCAGCAACAATTACTGAGTGATCCTTTGTAAGGAGATTCAAATCAGAAATGAACACTTGGCCATACTTTCAGGGATGTATGGTGAAGGGTGGCAAGAGGCAAAGCAAAGCATCAAGCATTCATATAGTTAATTTGTAACTGTTTACTTACTAACTGGACCAATGGTACTAGGAATACCTGCAAGAGAGGAAGAGCAAAACAACAAGTTAAATCAAGTTGTGAAACATTACAGTTTATTGAAAACCAAAGCTCTCCTTTCCATTTCCTTGCCCTTTGATATTTAATTTAGTTTCATTTTGACAGCCGGCACTTAGAAACACCATTGTGCCGCCACACGTGCACCGTCAAAGAGTGTGATGGGACAATGCTGGAGATTGCGGTTTATTTTGTTGTGTGTACATGAACCCCGTCCTCATATATACTGTACGTGCTTGGACAGCAATCAGCAGTGAAATAAGACTAGATACTAGATTAAAATGGGAATAAAACACTGAGCAGCAGGGAATAAAAACAATTATGACACGAATGCCTGCATTTGTCATAACAGGTCTTGTTTTTTGTGATTTCCTTAATTATTTCTAGTTTGATGTTTCTGCTGTTGGTCGTGCGAAAAAAATTTGTTGCTGGCCTATCTCAAAGCACCAGCATCCCAAGTACCACTGCAAAACTCACTTTGGGATCAGAACAACACTCAGACTGTAATATTTTAGGTATTTTAAAGTTGTATGGTGCTTTAAAGTTGCTTAGCGCTTGAAGATACACCACTCTTTAAAATATGTGCTACACATCAACGCACACAGCACATCAAATAGAATCAAAGATGGCAAACTCTGTCTCTGACGCCAAAGGAGGACATGTCTTATCCTGCTGCCTGGCTGTCCGTCCCTCCATCAAGCAATCCCTTGTGCTAGACAGTCACTGTGCAGATAATGCAGTCTGTCTCATCCCCATGGTGACCAGATCTCTCCCACACAAGGACGTCGGCTGGCTGTGGATTTGAGCAGATTGAGACGTTCACAGGCTTCTTGAGCCGATCATTTCGCCATCTGAACCAAGCGCCAGCGTCTTGGTTTGGGTTTTAATTAGGTCTGTAAATATGAACGGCACACACGTTCACGATTGTGGCGGCCACAGACACATTCAAGCTCACAGAACGCTGGCAGCCTTGTTCTCTCTGTTTGAATCTATATTCTTCAAGGGAACACAAACACACTGCCGTTGTGTTTTTGCTCGGCGTTGGTTTTCAGAAGAATTTGCTTTCAGGACATCAACGCCAGCTCCGCTCTTTCGAATCATCTGTTTGAACGGAGGCTCTCCCTCCCATTCGCGCTACCCCCTGCCCTCAATAAGGCAGTCTGCCCACAAAAACAAACACCATGGGAAGGGAAACATGCTGGGCAATAGGAGAAATTCGCCCACGTAAACTAGAGAAGAAATTAAATGAAAAGGGCCCTCTCCTCCTCTCTTGCTTACATCTCTCTCGTCATCCGCTCACCACCAACCTACGGCGGAAGAAACTGAAGAGGCAAGAAGGCATCTGTGCAGGATTCTGGTAGGGCCTTTCATCTAACGGAGCCGTCACAAATATCTTCAAGTACTCGAGGGAAACATGAGGATTTCCTGAGTGTGTGTGCGTGTGTGTGAGTTTATTTGTGTATATAGACTTTGATCAAACTCCTGTCATTCAATCACTCTTCCTCTGATCTCTGCCTGCCAGGAGCCAAATCTATGACCTGTCTGAGAGCTGTGAAGTAGCAGGAGGCTATGCTGACATATGGAGCTAATGGATGTCAAACCTCACGGGGCTGGGCAGATGCTAACCAGGAGACAGGAAGGACGAGTGCAAGGACAGTCAGAATTACAATCACCTTAATCACAAAGAATAGTTGGATTTGACAGAGTTAGCTCTCAGTGTCAAAACAGAACAGTGAACTGTGGACACTCACTGTTCCACATCTAACTCTGTTTACATACATACAGTCATAGCTACTGTACGGTGAACAAGACTCTGAAGCTACATAATAATACAATAAAAATAATAATATAATAATAAAAAAACAAAATGAACAAATTAGCTGATGTCAACTGGTAGCTCTGAATATTTTTAATAACAATAATATAATGTATAGGTAACTCTCTATGCTTCTGTGAAATCTAATTAATGTCTGATTTCAACTAATCCTGGTTAATTAATCTAAACACACTCGATTCCAGAAACGTTGGGATGCAGTGTAAAATGTAAATACTCAGAAATCAAGATGGCCAACATGGTGGTCTGCTGTAATGTTTGCTATAAAGACTGTAAGGCAGTTCACTTACGTTTTATGGGAATGGTCAATCATCTTAGGACAGAAATCCAGGAACTGAAATGAAACAGAAGTCTTGCAATGGCCAATGATTGCTGTGAGGCCTGGATTTCCTAGTGGAGCTATGCATATGGTGACAGATTCAGCTCAGTGTGATAAGTGGAATCGCGTCGGAGCCAGAGCTAAGGCTCCCGTCCATAGTTCCACACTAATCTGCTCCGATCCTGGGATTGCCCCACTATGGACTGAAGTGGTCCGTGGCACAAAAAAGAACTCTGGATTTGAAACACAGTCCCTAAATCTGTCCAACTGCTCTGCAGCCTTATTTGTGGTGGATGACCCTATAAAGACTGATCTCCCCAGACACAATTCCACTGGTGCCCCACATCCTGCATTTCACCTCATGAACATCCGTCACCTGACTTTCGCTCTGGCTCAGTATTGGCTGGTGCAGTGCTGCCTCCAGGTCCCAATTGCCTGGTCTGGGTCATCGCTGTGGATTTCCTGTTTCACAGGAAAAGGGGGTTGCCTCCTCATCACATCGCAGGTTGTTGGAAATGGCTGTGAGGAGAAATTCAAGAGGCCTCCATACCTCTGGCTGAAAGCCAACAGGAAAATATTCACCCATCTATCTTTCCCAGAATGTGTGAAAATAATAATTCTTCATGTGGGCTTCAGTAATGTCACTCGCAAACACTCGGAACTGACCAAAATGGACTTTTGTGGTTTTTAATGCTCTCAAACAGAGTGGAAAGTCCATATTTGTCTCTGGCTCTATTCCCACTATAAGTGGCAGTGTGGAGCATTTCAGCAAGCTCCTCAGCCTCCACACTTGGCTTCAATCTGCCTGCTTACCTGCAACTTTGCTTTTAATGACAATTTTAATCTCTTCTGGAAACGTCTCCTCAGTATAGGAGAGATGGAATCCACCCAAACAAACTTGGTGCTGGCCGCATACATTCAGCATGTAGTACAAGCATATCCACGCCACTATTTACTTCTCATACAGGTGATCCACTATTTTTCCAGCCCTATCATCTCAATCTGTTCCGCAGTGCTCTTGTGCACCTTGTCCTTCTAACTTATCCATTAAGACAGTTATTGGTAATAGGCCCAGTATTCACAAATTTAACAGAAGAGACGGAAGAAACCATATTACTTTAAAGTGTTCTCCTCCTGTGGCTACATTTCTCACTGAAACATGGGCATAACCTGATGAATTCAGCCAGATTTTTGAACTTTAGAACGAAAGCATCGCAATTATAGGGAATGTTTCATTTGTGCCCACTGATTCTAAAGCCAGTATTCCAGCTTTGAGGCCTCTATGTTCAATACTTGAGGGGGATACTCCTGTTGTATGTACTACAGTGTACCACCTCCCAAAATTGAATACTACATTAATATCAGAGCCAGTGCTAATGAATTTCCTGTCACTATGGAGTCTTTTAGCTTCATTCAGCATGTGTCCAGCCCAACTAATAATCAAGGTCACACACGGGACTTAGTTTTCACACTTAGGCATTTTAGCACTGAATGTTGAGGACCTTGGTATTTCTGATCATCATTGCGTAACGTTTAGCAGTGTGTTTCATCTTGTTCCAAAACAGGAAATAACTTCTTATTTTCCCTCCATAAACTCTTCTACAGCCAGAAAATTCTCAAAAGCTTATATGACCTTCAATGAGTCTGTGACTTTTGCATCTCTTTGTGAAGTTATCTTACATACCAAGTCCACTACCTCTCCCCTTCATCATCATCCCAACGTATTTTTAAAAGGTGTTCTGGATCTGGTTGGTACAACAATCTGCATAATCATAAATAGCAGCCTGGTAGATTATAGTGTTTCACCTTGTTTTAAGCATGCTATTGTACAACCCTTTATTAAAAAAACAACCTGGATAGTTCTGAAATGTCCAACTATCGTCCTATTTCAAAACTACCATTTCTGTGTTGAGGAAATAGTTTAGTCACAACTCCTGTTATATTTAGATTGGAATAGATAGTCTGCTCCGTCGCGTCAGCAGCTGGTGCAGAATGCAGCTAGACTCATAATTGGACAAAGAAGAGAGATAGCATTACCTGATATCACTGCATTGGTTTCTGGTTAAATATTGTAGAGTAGTAGTAGTAGTAGTTCTTCAATCAAAGACTCACTGTACATAAATATTTTTAAGTTGACTGTTATTGACTCATTTTATACAGTTTTTGCTTTGCATGGCAGAGTTTTACCACAAACAGTAGTTTTTGGAGGTGTTCCTGAGCCCATGCAGTGATTTACACTACAGGATCATGTTTTTAATGCAGGGCCTCCTGAGGGCCCTAAGATCACAGCCATTTTTTGGTCATGTCTCTTGCATAATCTTTTATGCAATAGTGTCCCATTGTTACTTCTGTAAGACTCAGTCCCTCTGGGATGCTCTTTTTATACCCAATCCTCATATTAACCTGTTGCCAATTAGCCTACATAATTTTATGTATATAGTCTATATACAGCTGTGGAAAAAATTAAGAGATCACTGCATGAAAGCTATGATTGCAAATCAGGGTTATTCCACCAAATATTGATTTCTGAACACTTCCTAAAAAGATTTACTTTCCTTAAAACATTAGTAATGTGTTGTGTAAAAATGAATATGAACTTGTTTTGTTTTTTTTT
>JAUBNQ010000012.1:28901301-28915693 GCA_032353495.1 Ctenopoma kingsleyae
GAAATCTGACTTTTACGTAGGTAGTAAAGTTTGATTTAGAAAGGTATTGGTTCAACTTCAGACTCCTTCTGGAGGATGCAGTTTATGGTTAAATACTTCTGCAAAATACTGAGAGGTAATCTTCTCAGGTGGACAAGAGGGATGCACAGCGTTATTTACTCATAAGCATCCACCCCCATTCACCCTCCGTTCACCTGCCAAAACATCATGCCACCCCTTTACCACCCAGAGTAAATTTCTCTAGATCCGCCACTGGTGTTAATACTGAGACTTCACTATAACCGTCAACCAAAATGCTCATAGATTAAACTACACTTAATGGATTCTTTGTAGGACTGTTGGACTAAAATAGTTTTAGCAAGATGTAACTATAAAACTGGCAATGAGTCTGATGAAATAGAACACAAATAAAGTTACACTCCCAACTGTTTTATTACATTAATATGCTGAATAAATCAGTTAACAATGGCTGATATAAATAAATCATTACTATTTTTATATACGTATGTTATATGTGCAGTTTTTTTAGTTATAGTGCTATAGATAAAGATATCTGGTGAATGTAGTTGCCAGTTGGCCCACCACTGTGATCCAGACTAAGAAATATCCACAGCAACTTGTCACAACCGCTGTCCATGGTGCTGAAACTGGAGTTGTCTGAGGCTTTACACCAGTGAGTCTTTACTAATGAGTGTGATTCACCCCACCTTTTCCATTTTAGCAGCAGCAAGTTAAAACAATTTCATAAGTCAGAATGTTGTGTATTTCATTTTAATTTTGATGCTCATCAGTATTGTAGTTGCAATGCGGGAGAGAGTAAGTAGCTCATTAAATATAAAGGAAGCTATAGCAAGTGGACTGCACCTGTCACACCATCGCCATCGATACATTTTTAATCAGCATGTCATTTGCTATGCTTCAGTTTGCTGCAGGTTGTGAACAGTAATTAGGCTGACACGCAAAACATTTCTGTTTCCTGCTTCTAGGCAAAAACTCAACTGAATCCTGGTGCTTTAGTGACTTAGTTACAAACACTAAATTAACTAATTCATTTTTTAAAATGTATCTAATAGGGGGTTTGAAATGATTCACGTTAGATTCCATAGTGACAGCCTCAGCGCTGAGCAATGCAAGCAGTTAAGTGGTTGTGGTGGATATTGGGCACATAATGCACAGGACAGACGAACTGCAGACAAACTCCAGAGCCCTCCAAAATTAGGCAATAAAAGTTTGCTTAAAGGTTAATAAACATGTCACATGTAAAGTGGCTGTTAAACATTTCTGTGCCCCTGCTGAACTGGCCCTGGCAGCAACTCTTTGCCTCTTAAGGAGGAACCTGATTGTGACATTCCGTCTTAACACTGGGTTAAATCTTCAACAGTCATAGTAATATGCAGGAGACATATTGTAGTGGGACTCTCTGAGCTGAAGCAGTTTTATAAAAACTATAGAGTCCACACAACTCTGTTGAGTATACTTTCCCTGTTGTCAAAGTCTTAGTGTGTGTATATATCTGGGTATACTGTATGTGTGTAAAGGTGATGCAGGGTGAAATTACTTCACATGAAGCCCTTTGTGGTTTAACCTTCAGCTTCTTTTAACATTGTCAACATTTTAATCAGTGGCCAAAAATGATAGCGCCGTCGGCATAATGATGGAGACTGCCAGCAAGGCCCGCAGGGTCTCGTACCCGCTGGCGCCGTCTGAGAGTGGATAATGGGCGAGGCTGCCTCAACGCTGCACCGGCAGCAACAGCTTCAGAGATGAAGCCAAGTAAACGAGCGATTAACAGCATTTTAATAAAAAAATGCCTGATGTTGTTGTCTATGCTGTGTCGTCATTTCTTTACTCTGAAAGCTCTGTGGGTTGTCTCCTCCTGACTTTCCATCAGTCTTCATCATTTTCTTCAGCTCTCTTTTCTCCATCCACCTATTAGTCTGTCATTTTTAACTCTGTGCCAGTATCTCCTATTCATAAATATTCATGGAGCTAAGGCATCTTTGTTTTTGTGTGGCGCTCTCAAAGTGATATTGCTCAAGGCGTTATTGAGTGTGCCAGCCGCTGCCTGTGAGCTAAAGGTCCTGATATGTATTCATAAAATTACCCATGAGTCTAGGAGCTCAAATTGCTATACTGACAAAAAAAAAAAAAAACTTGACAGAAGTTTTGATTGTATTTTGTCTGAGAGATGGGAGCAAACATTTTTTTTTCCTAACTGACAAGGGTTTAAAGTTTTCCCTGAAATGTGGGACAAATTTCTTATTTTCTTTATCCTGGTGGAAATGTGAGCAGGGCGGCCCGTTGAGACATAGCTTACCTGGAGCAGTGTGTCTATGACCTCTGCAGTAATGGGATTCTGATTGACACCGTGGGTGCAGACAGCACATTGTGCCTTCCCACTGATGAGACCAGCAACAACAAACAAAAACAAGGCAACAAAATGCCCTTTTCCCTTTATATCACTTGAGCCATTATCAACATGAGTCCAATCAACTGAGCTCATTCCTCGGCATTGCTCATTGCGGGTTCAAAGCCAAAAGCTTCAGCTGCTAATTAATAGTAATTATCTGCAATCCAAGTCTACAACATCCCCGACGCACAAAGCTGCTGATCCCAACAAATTAAGGAAACTAAACTCAACATGGTCCTTAAGTGGGTTAACTAAGTGAAGCAATTAAATTTCAATCTAACGCCCAGGTGTTTTCATACGCCAGCCAATTGGGTCACTCCGTTAATACACACTTTTTCTAGCTGGTGTATGTGTTCAATGGCTGCTGTAAAAGAGTGAAAACACACTAGGGGTTGTGAGCGGAGGGCACAAGGGTGGTTCAGAAAATCCTCCTGCTTAATTATGTGTGATGAAAATGAAATGAAACACAGGAGTTGCTGGCAAAAAGGCCTTAAGGTGCATGTTTGTGCATGCATGTGCACGCACTTGATTTGCTGCCAGTGGATAATTATGCAACACACACACACACACACACACACACACACACACACACACACACAAACAGATTTAAATCTACTATACAATATATTTGTCCCATCTGATCTCCACACACACAACCCTCTATGAGGACACACACATGCCTGTGCTCTTCCCCCGCTGACATATAGCTTGCAGCTGCTGTCTGTATTGGCTTAAAACAGATGAGCATTCCTGCTAATGTACTAGCTAATTGCCTATTCACCTCTTCCTCCCAGTCTGCAGTGCATTGTGGGAAGAGAAAGGAATGAGATCTCACCACCAGCCTTCTGACGATGGACCTTAACGCCCCTGGTCTCTCCCAATTACATCCTTTATTCCCATCAATCATTCTCATTTTGCTAGAAAGTACATAGGTAGATATCTCTACTGAAACTGTAGAGATGTTCTGCAGTTCTTACTGCAACAGTGTTCTACCGGACTCAAGTATGTGGGCATACTGGGACAGGTCTTACGTGTTTGGGATCATGTTCCTCTCCTTCTATGAGCCATCTTTGCATCCTTTATTGGGTTTACAAGCCTGCAGTCATAATGTAATAAATGTCACCTTGTCTACACATCTACCACCTCATGCAGCTACATATTTCATATTTTGTTTCATCTCCATGTTGGTAGTATGCAGTCACTGTGGTAGTCCTGGTTAGGTCCACAACCAAATATGTTGACCCCATCTAATCCCAACACGTCCTAATGTTCATATATGTTGTTTGTCCCTACCCCCCAAAAATGGCAGATGCCATCTCAAAGATGGCACCAAAATGTCGCTGTTGGACTGGGTTAGGGTTAGGCACCAAAAAGACATGGTTAGAGTTAGGAAAAATGATGATGACGATAAAAATGATTTTTGCATGCTTCCTTAGCTTTCATTCTTCACATGACAAATCTAACGCAAAAGCCACAGAGAGTTGTTTTATAATGGACTCAAATTGATTGACTTCAGCCGCTAGGTGTCATCAGACAGTAATATTTACATATTGGTTGTTCTTTGCTGCTGTTACAAGCAACCTATTTTATAGCAGGACAGTCCCTAATTTCTTTTGTTTTTTTCTGACCTGAGAAAATACTGTCAATAGTCATCAGGATTTGTTTCATGTTCTTTGACAAAGTTCAATCTAGACGTTTTCTGGGCAATGATTTTCTTTTACACACCGTCTATAGAGGTTGACTTTCTTATCAGCCACTCAAACACCAGTTTCCACAGATAATCATTGT
Organism: Ctenopoma kingsleyae; assembly: GCA_032353495.1. Classification (NCBI taxonomy): domain Eukaryota; kingdom Metazoa; phylum Chordata; class Actinopteri; order Anabantiformes; family Anabantidae; genus Ctenopoma; species Ctenopoma kingsleyae. The sequence goes on from JAUBNQ010000012.1 coordinate 28,905,500, forward strand.
GTCAAGTCAGCAGCACGTACCCATCTGTTTTTGAATGTAAGGTTGTGTAAACAGTGAATTGTGCTTGGCATCATTTTTCGAGGATGATCCCTGCTATTACTGGTGGTATGGACCTTCCTACTATTCCTTACTTCTTATTCCTTTATTGCATTTGTGTTTTGGCTCATGTTCCATATTAATTGATGCTCTCCATTTTTATTTCTTTCTTACTTTTTCATGCTATTTCTTGTGGAGTCATTTTGCAGTAGGTAAAACTCACCAATTTTGAGAATACAGTGGTGCTGACAGGTTCATGCAGTTAGCTTCAACTAAAAATCACAGGTTTGATTAGCTCCATTGCAGCAGTAACAGGTAAACTGATCGAACGCTTGAATGTTAATGACAAGTTTTATTCTGTTCTGCACATGTTGTCATCAGTACATAAACCACAACATTTATACAGACTGACCCTTGAGAATTTAGCAGTAATTTAGCATCTGCATGATTTTAACATGTTACATTTTGGTAAGTCTGCTTGACAGAAATTCTGTTCTTCTGAATGTTTTCTTTATATTTTATAACAGGTGCACATTTTGTCATCTCACCCTCTGGAGCTGTTTGATTTATTCATATAGGTGACACCCAGAGACAAACATACAGGAGAGTAACAACACTTTTCATCACAGCTTGTAAAACTGTGATATACATGAACTTCACACAGGCGAGATGAGTCTCAAGAAGCTACAGTCATTACTGCTTTGTTGCACTGCAGGGCTGTGCTCATACTGGAAAAATACATATTGGAAAAGGCCTAAGTAGCCAATTAAAGCTTAGAGTGGCACAAAGTAGTGGCCCAACTGAACTATGGCAGCTAACTATTTTAATGATGGCGAGCTTCTTTCAGTTGTATGTTCCTCTTGAAATAATTTGTTATACATCTAAAAAATAACAAGATCTTGCAAAACAAGACATGCTATAACAATAAATATTATGGGGAGTCCAGACTGGAGCACATACTATTGCTGCACTGTACGTATTTTTCTTTTGCAGATAAATAATACACATACATTTCTGATTACACTGGTCATTAGCCATGTTAGCATTAGCATTAACAGCCTCTCATCACAAGTGTATGCTGCATTCAGGAATGGAACAGAGTGTAGGCCATGTTTTGAAAATGGTCAGAGCCCAGAAGCACCTTAAATGTGCGAATGCAATGTGTGAATACAACTTGACATTGTTATATTGTATTATTTCAATCTCAAATTTGATCAAATGTCCTTGTGCTCAAGGTCTGGTTATAGTCACAAGCTAAAACATGCTAAGCTTATGATTAGATCTGATTTTTGGGGTGGCCTGTGGCTCCTGCCCACTTCTTTTGCAGTGGCCCTGTTTATCACATTTCCAGGGTAACATTACAGTACATTATGCCATCAATCTGTGGGTTCACTCCATCTTCAGTTCCCTGTTTTTAGGTGAATGTGATGCCTGCCTGCATCAATCCATTTAGGCCATCCATCTATTGAGTCCTCAGCATTACTAATGTATGGAGTTGGACATGCTATCCAAGCAGGAGTCAATCAAGAGATCTTTACTGGCTCTGACATGCCAAGCCAGTTCAATAGAATCGACATGCTGGGCCTCACTGATACTGCTCTCAGCTAAACACTATTGGCTGTGGACCCAGTGACAGAAAATACACTGTGCGGTTGTGAGAGAGGTCATCACTGGGAGGAGGGTGGTTTGATACTGACTCAGGGAGAGGTCAAATGAAAAAGTGACAATAACTAGTTTGTCATTTCATAAGCGACATCACTGCAGACCTTAAAGTAAGTAACTACCCGAAGATCCCTCAGCATTGATTAGTTTGGGTTGGAAGCGTGTCTGCAGGCTGTCAGAGGTTAGACTGCATTTGACCTCTCTGTGTGTGTGCAAAGAGATAAGTAGTGGGCATGTGTACTGTCACAGTATCTAACCTCTGAGTCATCTGCAGCTGCTCATTTTCTCATTAATAATCTGACATTTTTGCATGGAGTAACACCAACACAAGGGAGCACAAGGAAGTGTGGCGTTATGTTTCAAATGTATACGGAATAACACAAAAAAGAAGATTCATTGCAATTTAATGAAATTGAAACAGAATAATAACTGAATAGCAAAAAATATGGAAAATACTAAAACCACTACTTCTTAATTGTCTTCTGTTGCTTCTTAATAATGTCATCAGCCTGTAAAGTTTGGCAACCTTCTCCCTTGTTACTTAATCCTGATGTCTGGAGCAGACATTTCCCATGGTAATGCCCACCAGGGGCCAGAATCCAAGACCAGGGTAGGGCCCAGAGAGAAGGTGTAATTACAGAAAATGTTGGCAGTTTCCCAGCAAGAAGAGTGGGTTAACTCCTAGCGCTCTTAGCATCTTTCCCTGCTAAACTCTAACTCTAACTTCAAACTACGTCTTTACTGCTGGATCTGAGAGGCTGCACAGCTTCCTGGTGATTAATGAGCATGGCATGTGATGAGAGGGTGCGCAGGTGTGTGTGCAAGAGAAGAGAGAGAAATTTAGAGAGAATAACTGGGTTTATGAGATTACATCTGGGTCATAGGTTTGGAGATTGTGCATTTAAGCATTTAGTACAGATACAGAAATGTTTGGATTTATTTAAGACATGATACTGGACATATAGAGAGAGAAAGAGAAAAAGACAACCAGGCAGGAGGAGTGACAAAAAGGAGAGAAAGAGGAAGAGACAGATTAAAGAAACTGGAAGTTTCAGCACCTTTTCAATTTAAGTTACAGAAACAAAGAAAATTGCAGAAATGACGTATAGTCAGTTGTTTCAAATATTACTTATCACTTGTCCATAATTATGCTTCAAAAGGGACAAACTGCACCTACTAGCATTTCAACCAAAACCACATTTCCCTAAACGTAACCAAGCAGCTTCTGTAGCTAAACTTGGTATGTTCTGTGTTTATCACTGTAACCATGGTGACAACAGCATGTTATAATGGCCTGCTGAGCTGACTAGTGAGTGAAGGGCCTTGCTAATCCACCCGATTCCTAACTAATGACCACTAGTTGAATAGAGTGATAACATAATGCAATAATAAAAAAGGTTTTAGCTCTAATGAGTTAGATAACATTTGTCTATATTTAGTTTGGAGCTACATCAAATTTCGAGCTGAGAAATCATCAGAAAAGCTTCTCTGCCAAAAAGCGCATTAAAGAAATAAACGAGGGGAGCTGTTACACGAAAACGGAAAAGGAAACACAGAAAAGGGTTTAAAATGGCCCCCTTCTCACAGTACACATAGTGAATGATTAGAATTCAGAGATGCTTTTGAAACCAAGGATTTTCTCCAAGTATGCACAATCCAATATGCCTGGCATGGACTTTGCTGTGGCCGTCACATGTACTGTATGTATACTCACTAGCTACCTCTCTTCATACTAGTTTGTAAATGAATGTAAAGTTTGTAAAAGTACTAGTTTGTAAGTGTCAAGTGTTAATGTCTGGTGCTGGCGGCTGTGGCAAGCTAGGGACAAAAAAGCTGACTGAATAATAAATACATTTTGAATGGAGGTCTGGAACTCCTAACATCAGAACATTCTTGGCATAAACACCAGTAGCCAGTTGTGCCATTACAGTAACTTTAACCAGAACAGGATACAGTCTTAAGTGTTGTAATCCCACATCACCAATGATTTGTCGTGCTTCAGCTAGTTACATTACCTTGTTAATGGAGCAAAGGTCTGGAAAATTCTATACAGCACATTTTCTTTGTTTGATTGTTATTCTTCTCCTCTTTTGTCAGTTGCAGCTCTATTGTATGCTCCTGTTCTGCTTGAAGGCTGAAGCACCGGCGGATGGTCATACATAATGAGCTCCTGCATTCATTGGCCTCTGTAAAAGATAACTCGCTCAGAATCGCTTTTCATGACTCAATGATCCTATTATCAGGCAGTTTTTATTCATCGCTCCCTGTCATCAGAATCAAATATCTCGCTTGGGGAGGTTCAGGATCTTACCACATCAGTTGCTGTCACTGTGAGCGTGTGCACACACAAGGTGAATTAGACAAACAGAAACAGTATGATGACGCTGTCAACACTTCTCCCTCTGTTAGAAATGCTGTATCTGCTTCAGCTTGTGAGGGGGAAATACTACCATATGGTGTTTTCTTCACTGACGAGGCTCTCTTCTCATGTCGCCCCTGCCGATATGGCTAACTCAGTGGGACGTCTGATGAGAAGATGGCCAACTCTTTTTTGGTATTTCTAATTATGCACTACTATAAAACTCTACCTTTCACTTTCTTTTTCTTAGGTTCAAGTGGAGTCCCATAGTTAGTCTGCACAAGTTGATTTGCATGATTTGTCACGTCCCATTTCTTCACATGGGCAATAAATTATCAGTACATGTATGCTCTATAACTTCATCTTAATGTTGAGAGGTGCTGTCAAAGCCTCCCATGACACAGACTTACAGAAGAGAACTGGTAGAAGTGCAGAAATATTCCCTTCCAAGTGTTTTTGAGCAAACTTCGAACCAATCAGGGCAACCCTGTCTCCTAAAAATTACGTTCGTATACAACTAAACTGCAATCCCGATTCCGTTTTTCTACAGAACGTATTTGCAACTCGATTACGTTTTTGTAGAACATAATTGTCACGTTGTATTGAAACCTATTTTTGTGAATGAATGAATGACGCGCTACATTTATTAATGCAAAGTGATTTGCAAGGAGGTGCTAGGGGAGGATGGAGGGCATTCACCGTGAGACCCAAGTTCGAGACCAAAGTCCTCTGTGTCCTCTAGTGGTTAGGTAAAAAAAGTACTGAGGTTAGAAAGATTGTGTTTTGCTTTCATTTTTAATGCAGGCATTGCGTTTGTGAAGCGACTGTGTCAAGTGAAATTTTTATCTAAAAGATTTTTTATCAGCCTTTCAGTCTTTCTTTGATACTAACCCACTGCAGTGGCACCTAATCCGAACCATAAAACACTTTAATATCGCTACACTGACATGTCTGGATGTTAAAATGTAACGTCGGATATTTTAGCTGACAGAAAACCGAATGCAGATCGGATATTTTGGCAGACAAAAATACGTTAACTGTGACACATTTGACGCACATTTGGGTAGATTTTGATATGGTTAGTATCAAGTAAACAAGCAATTGCTGTGTTCATTTCATACAAGTCTATTGGTTATATGTGTGATTGCATCTTGCGTAAACATAGTATTTATTTTTGATGAAGTCCAAATCAACACAGGTTACAACACAGGCGCCATGTTGCATAAGCGACTGTATTGTTACAAGTAGGTATGTCCTTAGTTTAATCAAACAATTGTGGAATGAATTCTTCTTTATGAAGGTGAATGTGTTCAGTTTTTATTCAAACTGTTACTTTGTGCTGCTGTTGAACTATTTTGCATTATATGGACTATTCTTTTTATTACTATTACTAATACTATTTTTTAACTGATTTATATCAGTGACACTCTGCTAGTAAATATGACTTAATATATTGGTTTACAACATGAAACATGGAACCATTTTGTTAAATAAATCCACTGACAATACCATAATCACGTGCTTACAATACATATAATACTACTTGAAATTAGTGGAATGTATTATTTTTTTCCACATAACTATTGACTAAGTGTTGCTCAAAATCCTCTACTAGTAACTGAATCCCTATTGTAGTGGGAGCTCTAAGTGAAGGAGAGGTCAATGAGGGGATTAGTCATGAAACCCTGACAGGAGGGCCCATTATCAGGGCGTCTGCAGCCAATGAAACGGGGGGAAGACACGATGAAAAAGGCCTCTCCATTAATGAATGGGTCACAACATGAATGTTGAATGTGCTCTGTCGACAGCGAGTAGGAAAAAAATTCCTCCTCTTTTCTAGCACAAGAGAAGAAACTGAGTTAACCTAGAAATAAAAAGGCTTTATGATAAAGCAAATCAAAATATAGCTCATTGTAACTACTGATATCATGACTTTAATGTACCTCCATGGCAAACAGAGTAATTCATAATTTGGCTCAAATGGCAGTATTAATGTATGGATCATAAAGGGCATCCAAGATGGCACCTGTTGTATTTATGTGTGTATGTGCAGGGCGGTAATTTAGACAGAATTCCTGCTGAGCTAGTTTTGGATTTATGGAACCAAACACAGGACATAGGACAAAAATGCACATACACCCAGTCTTAAATATGAAAATACTGTATATCGTTCCACCACATCCCTCATTTACAAGTGACGTATGAGTTGTCTGGTGATGCAGGGCACATATTCCAGTGAAGTCTTCCAGTCAAGACATAAATCCAATTTGTTGTCTGTGCTGGCTAACCCACTGGGAGCGAAATCAATGCACAAAATATAGGATCTGCATTATCAGCAATGCAGCACTCAAGAGGAAAACAAGTGATATTGTATCAAGCTGAAGTGTAAGCTCCAGCTTCTGAAGTGAAAAATGAATGTTGCCTCATCCCTGAGAACGGGAAGAGGATTTGTTGAGGGGACACTGATAAAATCTTCATGTCACTTCATATCTCTGGACTTGGTCGATTTCTCTGGCCTGTGATAAAGAGTAGAGGATTGGCTTGTACACCTTCTGTGGGTTCAATATCAGTGACATGGCAGCATATCGCTAGATGTTATTTGTACAGAAAGCTTTCAGTGTACTTGATTTAATCTTACACCTGAGCTGTTCTGTATCAGTGACACTGTTACCAAGATATAGATTTTTATGCCTGTCACCACTGGGAAATACTGACTTTACAAAACAAAGCACCACTATAGAATATGGAAAGGATTTTACTTTTTGAATTTAGACTTTTTTTATTTAAGTAAAAATGTACCCAGTGAAAGTTTTGACTCCTTGAAGAATGCTAAACATGCTCACTGCTGGTTTCAGCTATTCCACAAAATACCAAACAACATTTTTGGTCGACAACATGGACATGTAGCAATGAATATGTATTCAATCTTATCAGGTTGTGAATTTGAAACTATAATTTTATACTATGTGAAACATTGTAAAAAAAGAAAATGTTAAGGAAACATCATCAGTGGTTTAATTTAAATACTATCCAAAAGCCCGGGGCCTGTGGTCCGATTCCTGGTTCCTATTGGCCACATGCTGAGGTGCCCTTGGACAACTAACTAAAACTCTGTAGTAGTGCTGACGTGTACTGTCTGGCAGCTGTCCAACAAACAATTTCCTCAAGGGGATCAATAAAGTTTATTATTATTAATATTATTATTGTTATTATATCTTGCAGGTTTTTGTAATTTAAATGTAGTATTTGCTTAGTTTTAGCATAGTTCTCTTTCCAAAACAATACAATACTGGATCCAAATGGTGTACACATGCATGGGGAATTAGGAGGAAATAACACATGCATGAGGAAGTAACACATGCATATGTATGAATGAAATTCAGACGACAACAGCAACATCGTGCATAATTTGTGCACGTTGTCTATCTGTGGCAAACTAGGGACAGGATTTTGATAAATATGTAAATTTTAAATGGAACTCTGGAATCCCTAATATTAGAACATTCTTAGCATTAACACTGGTAATCACTTATGTCAGCTGCTGCATCAACCAGAACTAAGACTTTAACGTTAAACAGACCAGAATACACATTTGTCACTTCGTATTAAATCACAGACTAATTTAACAGAACTCACTGTAGTAGTTAGGGATCAGCTTGATCTGTTGGTACAATTTTTTACTTTAACTGTTGATTAAAATGCCTAACAACATGTAAATTTGACTTATTCCAAAAAGTATAAGTATAAGCAGTTTTTCCAGTGTAATAACAGAAATCAATATTTTGACATTTAAACTTTTCTTTGCATATGTTTTGAAATGAAGCACATCTTAAAACTAACTGATCTACTTTCATAATTATAAGCACTATTGTTCTATGTATATATTAAAAGAATTTATTTTTTTTTACCTCAGCGCTATTCCTCACATCAACTACACTTACAGACATTTCTATATGCAGCCCTTTTTTATAGATAGCTGCTGCAGCAGGAAAAAACTAAAAGTAAACATGCTTCTGTTTGTGTTATGAATATTAAAAAATGAAATAGAGACTTGTGAAAATACAATACAAAAGGTTTAAGCTGGATTGTCTTTGGAAAGGGACAATTCAGCAAACAGTAAACTATAAGTAGTCAAAATCCATCCTTCTTTCATCCTGCCATTTGTATGTGAGAGTGGTAGACAGCGTGGGGAAAAGACAGAGGAGGGTTTAGAAAGCAGCCAGAAGAATCTGAGTTTAGAAAAAAGGTAGTTTAACAGCCTGGGACTTAAAAGTCCACCTTAGTGCTCACACACATATTCACCTTCTAAAGACACACACAATGGATAAAATGCACTGCTCAGACAGTTGCCCTTGAACATTGCGCATAAAGTTTCTGCTCATTGGCACAAAACACATTCAACATTCAAACAAGCGGTATCTTTTTTCCTCATAACTACAGCATCACTCACAACAGGGACTGGATGTTACTGATGTGGCAGTTTTCCTATGACAGATCCCAGCTTATAAATATATGGAGGTTGCATAATATAAAATCAAACTAACATGCAACATCACTTATTTCTTATTTCTGCCTTGTAAGACCCATTGTTGTAATGTATTACAACATTACCTTTAGCTCTTCTAAAAACATACCCACAAATGTTTTGTGAAACCACATTTACACAATCAATGGACCCTATTGTTTAGCCCTACAATGCTATTGGATAAAAAATATGTGCCCAGTCACCTGGTCAAGAACTCTGTCTACCTGCTAACGCTCGTTGAAGCTCATCCCCTTGTTTTATTGAACTGGATATTACAACATTAAAGTAAGTAAAATGCCTAAAATTTTTTATGTGTTACGAGAATGTCTAAAGCATGTATAAACTAAGTTACTCTGGAATATTTTCATAAAAGTAGATTTAGAGCTTTTTATGTTCATGTTGTAATTCTACAACATTGGGTTAGGGTGGTAGTCAAAATAGCAAGTGCACCTTACATATCACATGGGGACTTTGCACTTCATATTCACATATAGAAATAACATACTAGAAAATAATATTAGATATGACATGTCTTTTGTGATTCAGAAGTTCTACATTTATGTTCTTTGTTAAAATTTGTAGTTTTGACCAGAATGAAATAAAGGAACATACATTACTTATGGTGCAGTACTTGAAACTCTTTCTGTAGTAGTATTTAAAGCTATCTGTATATAATTTTATACTTTTTTTATACTCTTTTTTACTTTCTATTCTGTTTGCCAAAACAGTGGCTTATTACATTAGGTACAAACAATTTCTGAATATTCAGGAATGTTTAGGTGGGATGGCTCCTGCATTGTTCAGGAGCAGGTGATAACGCTCCTGATTGAGGGGATGTAAGTGGTCTGGGGGGGGTTGCATGAAGTTCTTTATGTATGGTAAGCAGTGACCATAATAGGCCATGATAGAGCTCGTTGTAATGTGTAAATAGGATTAGGATTATTTGCATTGGAATTATTTACCATGTATACTAAATATCTGTGAAGGTTCTCAGTCATCCAGGTCATGTTATCTCAGAATAGGTTTTTTAATAGCAACTGGACTTGTTTTAGTTCCTTGACTACGTTTCGCTCTTCCATTCCAGAGGGCTTTCTCAAGTCTGACTGACTGGTGGAATCCTCAAGTTGAGGATCCAACCAACTTGAGGGTTCCACAGGGTTTATAAACCTGCTACTCCTACCAGCGAATCATAGTCAAGGAACTAAAACAAGTCCAGTTGCTATTGAAAAACCTTTTTTGAGACATATATACTAAACTTTTCCATTTCAGAATACCACCAGCACAGAAAGGTCCTGTACACAGTGTGCAGGATCCAAACATACCATCTGAAATGGAGGCATGTATTTAAAGATGGGCCTAGTGCAAATGTTTGGAGTCCAAATGTATTGCGAGGCAGAGATTTCAATCTCTGTTGACATCGTTGCATTTTACAACTTGACCATGTCGGAGACAGAAAAGAAAGCTCTGGAAACTCAGGTCATAGCTTGATTCATTCATATACTCATATACCATGTTGATGGTTTATGAGCCAAATCTGAACTTGGATTGTCAGGTGATGTTGTGATGAAGCTCGTCTCCACACTCAGTCAGAACTACAAGGTCTTTGCAACAA
>JAUBNQ010000012.1:28915793-28930956 GCA_032353495.1 Ctenopoma kingsleyae
TATCTTAAAGACCTCATAGAACCTTATTATCCCAGCAGAGCACTTTGCTCTCAGACTGCGGGTCTACTTGTGGTTCCTAGAGTTTCCAAATGTAGACTGGGAGGCAGAGCCTTTAGCAAACGAGCTCCTCTCCTGTGGAACCAGCTCCCAATCCAGGTTCAGGAGGCAGACACCCTCACTACCTTTAAGACTAGACTTAAAACTTTCTTTTATGTCAAAGCTTATAGTTAGAGTTGGCTCAGGTGACTCTGACCATCTCTTAATTATGCTGCTATAGATTGAGTCTGCTGGGGGACCTCCCACATTACACTGAGCTCCTCTCCTCTTCTCTTCTCACTCTCTCTCTGTCCACTCTTATGCCATCATTGCATGTTATTAACTTTGTTTCTTCTCTCTCCCTTAGTTGTGCTTTGTCCTCTTTCTCTCTCTCTCTCTCTCTCTCTCTCTGTATCTTTCTGCAGTTATCCTCGGCCTTGGAGCTGTAGTTACGGGTCCTACCAACCTGCCCAGTGCCTTGGCTGCTGCTCTTCTCCACTGTTGCCTAGTGCTTGCTCAAGTGGGATTGTTGGGTTTTCTATAATATTCTGTGTATATTTATATAATGTGTAAGGTCTTAAACCTTACACTGTAAAGTGCCTTGAGATAACTTATGTTGTGATTTGGCGCTATATAAACAAAGTTGAATTATCAGTTGAATCTTCTCTTCTCTTCTCTTCTTTCAGAGCTCATGGCCATAGGTGAAAGCTGGATTACATTCTCATGCAACATACCGTATTTTTGGAATTAATAAAGTGTTATATGTATTAACAGAAATTTTCTTTCAAGGGGGTGGTTGGGGTGGATGGCAGATGTACACACTACGAAGTCCTGTGTTTGGCTAGGTTTAGGGAAGTAAAGTACTTTGGTTAAGGATTAGAAATAGAAAGAGAGATCATGGTTTTTCATGGTCATTCTTTCGATACCTTGAATGTCTGAACCAATTTTCATGCCCATTCATATAGTAGTTTTAGAGATATCTGTACCAAAGTGGTAGTCAGACTTACCATTAAGAGCTTTGCCACTAGCTTGGCTAAAAATTTGTCCACTCTTCCTAATAAGAGCTAATTAAGCATCTGAGCTGAGGCCTGATTGACAGGAAAAACATCAGAATATTTTTGTCCCGTCATCCCGGGAATACGCCCTGTTTTTGTCCATTGTCAAAAAGGACCAAATTGGCCTGATGTTGCCAGCAGCTATATGCGGACAACTTTGCACAGGCAGCTGTGGCATGTAGATATGGCATGTTACTCTCTGCTGCTGCCAGCACAATGCACCTCACATTATGCCTCTGCCTATCACATTTTTCAAATCCACTCTTTTCTCATTTCCTTTTTTCTACATGTATGGTTCACATGTGTATCGCTTGGGGAGGTTTGTGTATCTGGGAATATCCAATTAATTGGAGAGGAGGGGGCAATTTCTATATTAACACTGCCTTACAGAGAAATACACCCACTACAGCTGACTGTAGATGTGCACATTTGGGTAAAAGGTTACTTGAAGATGTCCTTATCTATCTTTAAAATGTGTTTTAAAAAAGGCCCTTTTTATCCTCATGCAGCTCCTGCTTATGGAGCTGCATGGGGATAAGAAGGGCACTGCAGGTGGCTTTGTGTTGAGGACAGATGCAACTAATTCATCATGTTAGGATTTCTCTGTTTGCCAGCTTCTCCCTGCTTCTTTGCAGCTGGAGGTCGATCCCCAAAACTCTGAGATGCTGTTGTCCAAACTTATGCATACTTTTCTAAGATCTGAAAGGCACTTCCAGGGAAAACTTTTTGCTCAGCCAGGAACCACGTTGAGCAAAAAGTTTCTGCCCCAACTGATAAAAATTTCTTTTGAGCTTCTCAACCTGGCAGACTCAAGCAGAGATGGCCTTAGTTTCTGTAGAGATGAACCGCAGGAGGAGGATCAAAGGCAGAGAAGGGTAGAGAAATATACTGGACAGCAGTCAGGAACAACAGGTGATGAAGGTGTTCATGGAAGGAGGAAGAAAGACACAAATGGAACAGAGATAGCACCTGAGACAGGGTGAATTCTGTCAGTAACAAGGGACACATACAGAGAGTGACATATTTGCTGTAAGAAATACTGAAATAAATCATTGTTCATAACAAGACAAATGCAGAACACCCTCTCAATGAGCACAGAGGTCACTGAGAGGGTGAGGACACTCTTTATTTAGGTGCCAGGTGAGATCCTGATGGTTGTCAGTTCTCATATCAGAAGTAAACCCACTCATTTATCCCACCTATCCCTCTGTAAACTCATTTGAAGCTGATCAAAGCTGAATAAAACCCTGAAACACACAATCTTGGCAGGTATCCATAAATCTTCAATGAAGATTTATGATTTCACTTATAAACTCGAGTTCACCAGTTGATAAACCATCCCACGCTTCCACTCCCAGTGGACTCACGTAGCGTAGGAGGGCGAGCTCTAAACTGAAATGACTCAAACACAGCGGAAATAAATAAAAGAAACTTTTTCCCTGCGCACTTTGAAGTGAGGAGAAGGATAAACAGGGCCAAGAGGGGAGAAGACAGGCAGAGGTCAGAGGAAGGCTTCATTTTCTGATCAATCCGATCATGAAATTCACAAAAGCATAAGTAACACTGCAGTACAAGTATAGTCAGTAGTCAATAGTCAAAATAAATATGACCAAAAAGCAGTAATTGTAATAGATATACATATGCTGATACATAAATACATATAATATGTAACTAACAGTGGAAAGTAATTAAGTAGTTACTCGAGTACTGTTCTCAAGTGAGTATATCCATTTAAAGCTATTTTATAACGCTACTTAACTGCATCCATCCATCCATTTTCTTAACCGCTTGTCCTCGCAAGGGTCGCGGGGGGTGCTGGAGCCTATCCCAGCTGTCATCGAGAGAGAGGCGGGGTACACCCTGGACGGGTCTACTTAACTGCATTTTAGAATTAAATAGTTTTACTTCACAGTCTTATCTTACAACGTTTATTAGTTGCTTTACATTTTAATATTTTACATTTACAGAAACACAATAAAAAACAGTATTTAAATGTTAAATACTGTCATACTTTTGATGATTATAGCCTTTTTTTATACAGAAAGACAGCCCCTTCAAATGCATTTTCATTTGCATATCTACACTGAACTTAAAAAATCTACTGTAAAGGTGCTTCAGTGTTCTTTCTACACAGGTGCTGACACCCCACTATTATCGACGTGACGTTTAACGTGACGTCTGATATGATGTATAATGCACTTGTCAGATAAACATTATGATTTTGTGTGTGACTATGTAAGTGAGCACTAAGGTTGACTTTTAAATAATATTAGTGGATGAACTGTAAAGTTCCTGCATAGATGTATGGGTGATGAGAAGCTGGAGGACAAACAGACTCTAGGACGACTACGACGTGCAGCTGTGGAGCAGGAAGAACAGTACAGTATGTCTCGATGTATCAGTATTAACAATGCAGTGACATAATCATATACCGGTCACAGGGACCGTTTTGGTGCATAAACATGCACCTATACTTATAATACCCTGAGTACATTCTGCTGTACTTGTACTTTATTAGGATGTCAATATGTGGTTGAATATTTTTGCATTGTGCTATTAGTGCTTTTACTAAATCAGCAGAGGTGGCAATTTGATTACAGCCAGTAAACTGCAACTTATCTGGACCAGTCACTTAGCCCGTCCCACAAACATGGTGTCCACAACAATGAGTAATGGAGACTGCTGATTAAAAAAAGACTGGAATGCGGAACACAGCTCAAGGTAAATGCTCATGGTGGTACAGAGAGAAAGAGAGAGACTGAGGCTGTTATGCGAATGGAATGACTTATTTGTGGGGGAAGAGGGCAGCAAGAAACATGAAATTAGCACAAATAGATTATCTGTCAGCTTCAGGCAGGCCTAAGAGCAAGCCAAGCACTGTGGAGGGACAGGAGGAAAGGGGGAAAAAAGCAGATTGACTTCTTGTTTGTTCCTCCCTTAGGGGAGATCCGATAGAGGCATCACTCACCAAACTGCTGATCTGTAGTTGAAACAGCTGTATCCAAAGCACACATGCACTGAACTTCACTGCAATTAGAATGCACCCAAAACGTGACCCATGCACTGTGGGAGAGAAGAACTGTCTAATCTCCAACAGATGGTATATTTTCATATGCCTTAGATAAGAGCCTGCCTTTATCACATATAATGTACTAGTGTGGACTTGATCCAGAAATAGAAAGGGTAGAAGAAGTGCTTTAGTCGTGATAATTCATCCCCAGTGATTATGTGCTATAGTTGATTTCGTACATTAGGCGAGTGCTCACACATTTTCTCCTTCATTAAGATGCAGACATTTCGACATTTTTTGGTTGAACAGCAGAACTACATCGATTCGGTACTGTGCTCCTGTAACACTGTCAGACTCATGACGGACAGTTTAAAGAAAAGGATCTATGCAGCATAAGCACATACTGTATATTGTCTTTCTTCTCAAAAATTGGCTACAAACTACATTACCCACAATGCAACACAGCTGCCAACAGTTCAACTGCAGACAGCTGTGTTATGATAGAAGTAATTCACATATCCTTGAACTCCACACCCCTACATTTTATTACTTGGAGTCTTCAGACCCAACAAACACTGTTAATGAAGAAGCTTTATACTGTACACACAATTCAAGTCTGACTTAAACCTCTTCTAGTTATGATTTTATATGTGACACTTTTGTTAGCTCAGGCGTGTGTAATGGTTGTTCTGAGTAAATGAACCTTCTTGTGCATACCCAATTTGCTGGAAAAGTTGTGTGTGTAATATGTGTAGTCAACTCGTCCTAAGCAAACAAGATAAACATTGGTGAGTGCTCACCTGTAAATTTAATGGACTTTTGCTCCTAAGTAAAAGCTCACTAAAAAGGCAACAAGGAGAGCTCATTGCACCCTTTGTCTGATCTTTCTGCAGGTTTTGAATTGAAGTTTCACCTTATGTGAGATCAGGTCTAACAGAGCCAGGGAGCATTAAAACAGAAATGTGAGTTGTCCACAGCAATATACGTCCTTGTCCTTCATCAGCGTGTGGATTCACAGTCACCGAACAAGACTTTCTTTCCATGAGGCTGAGGGAAATCTAAAGCAGGAAAAAAGGTTGGTCCATTTGATAACCAATTTACCCCTTCAAGTCTAGCCTGCAGTCAAAGTGACTGTGAACACTTGAGATTGCTTCTGACCTTCCCTGATAGTGCCCATGGCACATATATGCTTTGGAAATTGAATCACAGTTCCCACTGCTGCAAGGGTAAATTGGTCAAACAAACCTTCCATTCTGTAGCTTCAATAAACCCATTTCCAGAAAAGTTGGGACTTTTTCTAAGATAGAATAAAAACTAAAATATGTGATTTGCCACTTCACTTGAACTTTTATTTCTGATTATGTTTTCACTAATCCTCTTAAATCTATTTTCTAATATAAGCAAATTCAAATACATAAAAATACAGTTTCATGTTGCAACACACTCAAAAAAGTTGGAACAAAGACAAAATAAGACTATAAAGTTTATAAAATATTCAAATAACACCATTCTGGATGATTCCAACATTAGCAGAGTAATTGGAAACAAGTGATGGAAGGAAAGAGTGAAAATGTGCTGTGTGGTACGACAAGTCCACGTTTCAGCTTGTTTTCAGTACAATGGATGTTGGATTCTCTGTGCCACAGACGAAAAACAGAATATCAAGTCTGTTACAAGTGAAACGTTTAAAAGTTATATGGGGGTGCATCAGTGGCCACAGCATGGCTGACTTGCATACAGTATGTGCGAAGGTACCGTGGATGTAGAAGAGATTTTAGATACTGTATGTAGAAATCAAGGTAAGGCCTTTTTCCAGAAAGTCAATGGCTATTTTAGATCTATTGCAGAGCAGAATTGGACAACAGCAACCATGTACTGTTAAGCAGCTGAAATCTTGTATCCAGCAAGAATGTAAAAATATTCCTCTTGCAAAACTGCAACAATTAGTGTCCACAGTTCCCAAACAATTAAAAAGCCTAATTAAAAGAAAAGTGATGTCACACAGACTCTGAGTATGCTGCAGGCAACAAACTCTAATCTTCTAAGTTATTGAGGGAAAACACTAAAAATAATCTTTTACTACCTTTATCAGATAAATGAAGGCACAAGCAAATTAACAAATTACAGATTTTAGATTTTATTGCATTTTAGAAAGAGTGCTAAATTTCCTCGTTATGGAGTTTGTATTTTGCTCTATGTTGCCAGGAGATTATTTGAAACTATAAAAATAATGCCCTGATAGATTTTGGCAATTAAAAACCAATATAGTGAGAAAAAACGATATACCAAAAGACACACCTATAGTTCTTGCTGTGAGGTTTGTGGTGCATAGTGGTTTTCAAAGGTATATATTTGATGATTATCCACTGAATAGCAGCAGAGGAAAGGAATTGAGCTGGGCGTTTAAATTTAATTCAAGGCAGGGACCTGGAGCCTCTTCAGAGACAACTGCACAGGAGAAATGGAGCAAGGCAGGGTGGTGGGGGACAGAGCCTGTCACAGAGAAACTCAGAAAGAGATCCTTTAGCAACCTGAAACTTGTCCAGCTTTAATTACACTGTATTGATCACAGAAGGGAGGGAGGAAGTGGGGGTCAAGCAAAAGGGGGAGAGACAGTTGGGATAATAGTTGGCTGTAGTTACTGTAAGACATGTAAAAAAAAAAGAGGCAGAGCAATTATGCCAAAGTCATACAGCAGATAATTAGAAAATCCGTCGAACTCCTCCATGCTTTCTCTCTCCACCCAGCCATTTAACACTGCTAATGCAATGAAACACTGAGGGTGTCAAATTCATTTAAGTCACCGGGCAGTTTGCATTGTTCACATTCATCTCTCAGCTGCATGCTTGGGTTGATTTAGAATTCTTTGCATTGATTTTTTCCCCCTCAGTGCCTTTGGTCTGGTGTTTTCTTGTAATTGCCCACAATAGAATGGCCATGCATGACACTTCTGGCTTCCCAGTAACAACTTCAGCTACATGTAACAGATGCAGAGATGTCTGCGTAGAGCTGCTTCTTCCCCTTCTTTTTCTATATTTTCTAGGCTGACCTACTTTGGCAAAGAGCTTAGGTTTCTTTCTGTGTTTCTCACATTGTTGTGGCAAGGGCAGAAAATCTGCAAGCTCTCCTACTGTATTTCCCTCCACACACACACACACACACACACACACACACACACACACACACACACACACACACACACACACACACACACACACACAGGCTGATGGCAGCTGAGTCCAGCACAGAGAAATATGCCAACCTCGCTGCCCCTGCAAAATCGCTCCTGCCGAGTCTTGCAGAACTGTATTCTACGGGTTAAGGAGCTCGTGTCTTGTATACAACACATGAAGAAAGGGGCCGGGCAGTGATTCACATGGGAGGTGGGGAAATGGAGGGTGATGCCTCTCTTTGTAGAATGTATCTCATTATGGCTGAACTGTGTGTTACCTTTGGTAAACAGTGGAGAACATTTCTCAGGCGAGCGTCACTCTAAAAGCAGCGGGCTGGTAAACGGCCGTGGTCCGATGGTAGCGCACAGCCGTTGCACAACTCTACAGCCCCACAGGGATGTATGAGTTTGGTCATGATTAGTCAGATAGAATAAATAATCTGCGCGTATGACAGCCCCCCTCATGTCAGCGGGTGTTGAATGGATGTCCCATCCAAGTCTTTGTGTTAGTAAATTCCCTGTAGTTATTTTTGCTGAATGACCTTCTCAATCACAAGAAATGTCAAAAATTCAATTTCTGAGCGAGACATTCATTATCATAACCCCTTGTGCTCAAGGGTACCTGTAAATTTACAGTGCATTAGAGCAATGCACCGAGTGGCTGAACTCCATTTTAATGGCATATTAAAGAAATCAACAAATTAGAGATATATTTAATAGCTTGAAGTCTTTTTGATATTATTATTAATATTAATATGACTAATGTTACACCAGCAAACATGTTATTACAATACAACTACTCTATGTATTAGCCATTAGTAGAATGACTGTCTTATTACTTTTTAAAAATGACAACCTGATGCTAACAGACTCTTTTTCAGCTTGGTTTGTTTGTTTGTTTTTTTAATTTTCCCACACTGATATCTACTGTGAGGACACTAGCAATGTTTCTATTTGTAGTCCTCTCCTCGAGTCTATCTTGAGGCCGTGGCACACCACTGTGACACAACCACTGTGGTGAGCCACAGTCTGGCAGCCCGGCTTTAACACTTCCACCCATATCCTTGAAGTGTTGTGACGTTCTCTCATGTGTGAAGAGTGAAACAAGAGTAATTAAATCTTCATTCCTCTGCTGCTTACGACCATATTCGCATCTGTCCAATTGAAAAACCACATGGTGTAAAACAGATCCACTTAAGGCTATGCCCCAGTGGCTCTTGTAGCACCGTCAAGAAGCGGGTCAACCTTTTGTCTGAATTTCCGCTAACAGTATAATGCTGTCTTGTTTTCATGTTATATGACCCCCTGTGGAATCTGTAAATCAAACACTAATTACAACGTGCAATGACCTGATGTCTGAAATGCTACCTCTAATGCCTTCCACGGGCTAATAGACAGCTGAGTGAATGCTGGGTCCAAAATAGAGTGCTTCAGCAAGCCATAAGCATCTTAGTTAATTAAGACATGCTGACAACTGATGAACTCTGCAAATCATTATAGATCCACTCCCTAATTGGAAAGAATGGTACAGGCAAATGCATTTTTCTCTACTACTGGGTAGCTGTGCTGTCACTGCATTAAAACCACAGTATCAGCCCATGGATATGGGTATCAGCCCATAGAATCATCAAGACATCTTCAAGATTAAATCCTTCAGAGTATTAGTATAGCCATGACTGATTAATCTGAGGGCACTGAAGACCCCTAATAACACCTTTTTAATTGATTGCTGCAAATTCTCTTACAAATTTGCCTGTAATCACATTAACAAAACCAACAGACTTGCGCATCTGCGGCTTTTGGGTTCCCTGGGGATATGGGGCCCTGTGGCAGTTACCGACTTTACTCAGATGGTAATCCATTAAGGTCTTACCTGCCCTGCACTTTGATGTCAGAAATGGCATAGAAGTATCTAGACAAGTTGTTCTCGTCCACCATTGTAGCTCCAGTGGCAGGCCGGAGAAGGCGGATTCTCAGGTCTGTGATGGTAAAGAAGTCCCTCAGGTTCTTGGTCGTGTCCAGTTGGCCATAAAGTGAGGCCATGTTGTGGAGCCGGGGCCCAGCAAACAGCGCAAATCGGTCCTTGATCTCAAAGCGTACAGTTTTGTCATACTTCCACACATAACCTCGTGAATACTCCTCAGTGCAGATGATGTCCAGCAGGGTATGCTGGGTCAGGTCCTGTGCTGTCTTGGGCTCCATGGTGAAGGCGTCCAAGCAGTCAGTAGCATAGAACTGATAAGGCTGCCAGGTTCGTCCATAATCCAGAGATTTCTCTAGGACCATCTGTTCGGGCCGGCCCGACTCGAAGGTGAGGACAATGTCGTCAGTCAGCTCGATGGTTTTGTTCCAAGACAGAGTGATGTTGACCAGGAGGGCCTTTGGGTACTTCTTCCAGGATGTGGACTGCCAGAAGGTGGTGGGGTTACGACCCTCGTTGTCAAACATGAGCTCTGGAGGGTGGGCGAGCTCCTCAGTGCTGGCGTCACATTCGTTATTACACATATAAGGATTCTCCTGCAATAGAGAAACAAAAAAGAGAGAAGAAGAGAAAGAAAGAAAAGTGGTTAGTTAAGTTGATTATCACAAAATTAAGTTATTTGATTTTCTCTCACTTAGAAATGTTCCTATTCCCCTACGTGCCACTCTGTGCCCTAATTGACCAAAGGGGATATAAAACATTCAAAATGTATTCACAAAGTAATTTCATGAACTGAATATGATTTGAAATTTGAAATTCATCAAGGCTTGGTTGAAAGAGGCCTTTGGAAAAACATTTGTCCGATTTACCACAAATCATTAACAGGCTGTGTTCACTCCACGCTCCCCGGGGGCTCAATCTAGCTGTCAGGGGGAGGAGGCACTCCTCCAAGAGGACCTTTCAAGTGCTACAAGCTCCAATTTATCAGGACAAGATAATCCACTACTTGATTAGGTGAGAGATGTCACCCTGTGTGTGTGTGTGTGTGTGTGTGTAGTAGTGGTGAGCAAACAGGGACAGCAGCAAGCTTCTGATGTAAGACAGTCTAATGAAGCAGTGGGGCAGAGATTGAGTAAGTTAAAAGGAGAAACAGCTCTATTCAGCTAATAGGCTTTGTAAGTTTTCTCTCGTCCTCCAAGGCAAGGTGACAATGAAACAGGGCTCAGTCAGGCCTTCTGACTGTTGGAGAGCCCCATTAATATCCTGTCTGGGACCATCCCCTGCAGGCTTCTCCCAGCACTGGACAGCGGTGGCTAGGAAGCGGCGGAGGAGGAAGAAGCTAGTGGAAAATTCCACTTGGGTTTTAGTCGACCGTTCATGGTGTGAGGTTAGGTGTGCCATTAAATGCAGCATCTGGTGCACCGCATATCCACAGACAGATGTGTGATAACTCATATAAGACAGTTATGCCTGCTTAGGGGGTGGGGACAGTCTAAAAAGCACACTTGGCATGCTGGATAACTGACCGTGCTGCGGTTTGTTGTAAATGTGGCTTCAATCGACGGAGACCTAAAGCTGGTATTCAGTGACACCGGAGAACTCCGCTTAGAGGACATATATTTTTGGGAGGACAACACGTTTCTTTCCTTGCCCCAGTTAATTATTAACTACTGTACTAGTACTAGTGTATATTAGGAACTGAAAAACGTAACATTCTAAAAATTAAAACTAATGTATCAACTCCTTTCAAACACACTGTAGTATGCTTAAAATGTTCTGTTTAATGTAGTTAGGCATTGAAATTTTAATTAAATCCATGCTTTGAATTCTGTTGCACAATATGCGTCTTTTATTTTCATTCTGTTGCTAGAGTGTGGCCATATGTCAAAGTGTCCATGGACAAGACACTTATAAGCTACATTTTTTTTCAAGTAATTGAGATGGGCCCTCTCGAAGAAGGGGGGGAATTTATAAAATAGACTCAAATTTAAGGCTCTGCCTTTAGGAGACAATTCATTATATTATTGTTAGTATTAGGGTTTGTTCAGTAGTAAAAATGTTTGCACCCCTCCATAATACTGTATGTTAGCAGTGGCAAATATTATTAATAATAATATAATTATTTATTGTTAATAATGTCTAATGTCTAAATATGTTTAAAGTATTTTAATGTTGTAGACCAGGTGGAGCTATTTTATACATTGTAATAGAAGGTACATTTTTTAACAAATCATTTTTAATTTCCATTTTTTGCATTTAAACTATTATTCTGCAAAGTAACTAGCGCTATCAGGCAAATGTAGTGGATTAAGTTTCACTACGAAATGTATTGGAGTAAATGCAGCTTATACTGTACATGGGTGATACAGTCTGTGCCAAAAGACAAGCTGTAAGTGTTACATTTGATTTGAGTAAACCTAAGCAGACACATCGTAGAGCATCTTTGTGTGAACGGTTCCATCATGTCTGAGGTCAAACGCTTTGTACCTCCACGTCTGAATCGGGCAGATCCAACGGTCAGCTATTACACTAATGCCCACATGCACTAACTGCCGTCCTCACCGGCACATCTCTGTAATCAGACAAAGATATATCTCTATCGATCCCTGTGGCCGCGCAGCTGAAAATCTGCTGCGTGTAGCACCTGGCAACCTTGGCCAGAGCGTCCAGCGTTCCCCGAACACACAGGTTAAAACCCTTTCATTACTGTCTTCCCCGCTCCTCGCCTAACGACAAAATGCTGCCTTTATGAAGATCGATAAGCTCACTGGTCAGCCTGGAGAAGAGAAAGGAGATAAAATGCTGAGTATACGGCCTCGTGAAAATCAATGACCGAGCTCTGTGTTTTACTGTAGGGCACCGCTGAGGCCTCTGTTAGCCGATTAATGGTTTGGCAAACATGAACATTTCTGTAATTACAAAAGATGTTTCTATTCATCGCAGTGTAATGATAAGTTGCCATAAAGTCATCAGAGATAACAAAAGGCAGCAGCTGAGGTGGCTGGAGCGGGTAGGTCATGTTAAATTGCTGCTAATAGAGATGCAGTCGACCCACACAAAACACACCAGTTTAATCCGATTATTAGCATGTGATGTAGTGAGATAGAGTGGCACTGCAAGTGTGAGTATGTGTGTGTGTGTGTGTGTGTGTGTGTGAGAGTGGCTGCGAGTGGATTTCACAAATTATTAGGAAGCTGCTCTGAATTCCTTTGGCATTTCCCCTTTATTGTCAAATCGTTCAGGCTAATTTCACCAACTGGTTAGAGGAATAACAATCAACAATGCAGCAACATCCAAGATAATGAATTTGACTAATTTCACCCAGCTGCACTTCAAAGACCAGCTTTACTTGCAGAGTTTTCCTCTTGTTTTGCCAGCCAGTGCTTTTAGACATGTTACAGGTAGAATAATTAGCCTGAAACGACACTTCACATCACTTGTTTGAGGCAGTTTGCCTCAAGAACACTTGCTCTGGCTGCACTCTGAGATCCTCTGTAACTGCTAAACTTTATGAAGCAATGACTGATATTCTAAATAATTCAAATTCTTAAGTGAAAACGTCTTCTTAAATTGTCCATGAGAAGAAAACCAAAATAAAATAAATGCACATTATGATTTATTACTTGACTTAAATTTATGAATAAGAACTAGATATATATTTTGTGCTGCATGAGTTATTTCCCTGACATTCTTTTGGTTTCTTGTATGGTCACGTTTGGGTTAATTAAAAATAGAGAATGGAAGACAGTACATATACAAAAGAAGAGCAGAGCAGCTGAGTTACTGACCATATGACTGAGTCTAGTCTTAGAATAAGATATGACTGTGGTGCCTGACAGCCTTGGTCTGACCACACTGTAACCACTAATGGAGGATGGGACTTGAGGCAATATAAATTTCCTAACTGTCAACAAATCATCTAGATAGATGTGCTCCCACCAATCACACCAACCTGCTACTTATTTCTTGCACACTTCACCTAAATGATGTGTGCACACATAGGAAAGAATCTCTACCTAAACATGTATCTTGATCTTCTTTTTGGCTTTATAAACGTCTATTATAAAGAAGCAAAGAATAGATTTTAAAATATAATTAGTCGTGCAAATAACATTTGCAGCAAATGTTGGAGCAGTCTCTCACAACAAAACATCATCAAAACTTCATCTCGCCTCACCCCCAACCCCACGGTAAGGTAGCATATGGGTGCAATAATTCCCACCTTGAATGCACAGGGTAAAATGGAGTACTGAAACACACTGCTGGGGCACAAGGACAGACCTGTGCAATAATACAGTAACATATGGTACACATATTGTCACTTCACACCATTATTATTTGCATATGTAATTTAAATAGTTGTTCAGAGTCACTCACTATCACTGCATTCACTATTTCTTATGGGTGGAAAATGTCCATGTTTCAGCTACACTACGCAGTTAGTTACTACAAAAATATTTCTAATGATAATGATTTTTTTTCAGCCCAAACTGAGATTAATTCTCCTTTTGCTGAAGGTTTTGTTATACAGTGGTGGAGGAGGACAATCAGATGTTTTTGTGCCACCTCTGGCCTGTCTCTGACCCCACCCTCGCTGGCTCATTCCACATTTTTACCTCTTTCATCTGTCAATATAAAAAAGAGGTTAAAAATTTATTTGGAACAGTGATTCCAAATTTTATGTAAGTAAGACAGTCAACCTCTAAATCAGACAAAATTCCATTATTAGTATAATATAATATGTATTATATATATACAAGTTCCATCAGCAAGCAAAACCAGAGTTTGGTGCTGACACTGATATTATCATTTACACTAACATC
Source organism: Ctenopoma kingsleyae (assembly GCA_032353495.1). Classification (NCBI taxonomy): domain Eukaryota; kingdom Metazoa; phylum Chordata; class Actinopteri; order Anabantiformes; family Anabantidae; genus Ctenopoma; species Ctenopoma kingsleyae. The sequence continues at coordinate 28,929,811 of JAUBNQ010000012.1, forward strand.
AATTATCAATCATTCAAATCTTTGCATTTGCAGAAAATGTAGAAAGAATGACAGAATTTCTTAAAGTGAAAATGTTTTCCATGGCATTGAAACATTTATGTGCATATGTACTACAGCATTAGCAAATAAATAACAACATTTTACTGCAGCAACAGTGCAAAATGTCTCCCAACATCTACCCAGAAATGCATAATCTCCTTTCTTACAGCTATCCAATTCTCTTCCGTGTTTTCACCTTCCTCTGCAAGGTGTGCGCGCGTGTATATATGTGCTTGTGTGTAAGACGGGGGTGGGGGTTAAAGCCATCCCTGCTGCATTAATGAGACCTTGTGTTCCACGATAGATTTCTTCACCCCGACCCAGGGGCTTGATTGAAGCAGTGCTCTCTCAATTTCAAACCTCTCTCTCTCCCTCGCTCTCTCTCTTCAGACATGCCAGCACCTTTACTGGATCTCCTCTCTCTCTCTCCCACAGTGAAAGGTGGAGCAGACAGAGGGGCTTAACCTGGACGTGGAATGAATATTGGATGCCAGTGTGACAGATTACAGTGGTAATAGACACCCAGGCCAAATCCTCACAAGGATTACAATCATATTTTCAAATGGCTCAGGGTCGGCCGGAGGTCGACCAGCCTGGACCGTGGTCAACAAGGCGACGGGGGGCGGACCTGAGATCACACACACACACACACACACACACAGTTGTACAAAAAGACTGTGTTATCAGTGTGTGCCTGAGAAAAGGCTTACATTTTCATAGAGCATTTTGACAAATAATTACCTTCAGGTCAAACTGTTTAAAGCAGAGGGCACTCTGATAATTAATAAACTATAGAAGGCTGAAGGTGAACTCATTAAACTTAAATATATATATTATATTTATATTAAGATTTGAAATGTGTATGAATGTGTTAGAATCATACAACATTATTTTCATGTTTTACCATACTAACGGTCACGTTGAGGGAATTAGCTTTTTATTGATGAGTACACAGTAAATACTATAAATACAGTGCTGCAGACTGGAAACACTGGCAGACAGCTAACCTGGCTCTGCAAAATGGTTACAAAGTCTGTCTAGCAATGAATATAGCAGGGGCAGATATACAGGGGGGCTGGGGGCAACTGCCCCCCTGCGGTAGAGGGG
>JAUBNQ010000012.1:28956252-28981134 GCA_032353495.1 Ctenopoma kingsleyae
GTCATGAACAGGATGAACCTGCGCCACCTGTCCAGGCTTTTAAAAGGCCAGCCTGAGTCTAACTGGAGGGGACAGTGAAATCTCATATGATGGCGGATTCATGTGGCAGAGTTCAGTGAATGCCAGCTTATTGCTATCGAAAAGGTCACTAGGCTAGAAGCAGAATAAAAAATCTTTACTGGGGGAGAATGCTGTCAGTATGAGTGTGCGTGTGTATGTGTGTGCGATACTGTCTTCCTTTATCTGTGACCCTGGGATGAAGGCCGCAACCTGAGATAACCATGCTCATATAAGCACCACGCCCTCGAGCTGCTGCATCTCTCTCTGTCTCTCTCTGCTCTCATCAGGCTTCGGTATCTGTTACCTTCAGCACTCCAGGAAGCAGACACCGGGCTTTAAAATACACCCGCCTCTACGAACGCAAAATCAATTACTAGAGAGATGAAATTCTCCGATAACGCAGTCTAATGATAATCGCCCCAAATCTTCTACGATCTGACAAACCACTATTGGCACTGCAGCGTAGTGTACTGACAGTCAGAGTAGCTGGAATATCAATGATAATTGTTCCAATGTTGATTTGGAGCTGCGTTACTGCCCGGGGTAAACACAAACCAATTGCAGAGAATTGGACTCTATGGTAAACAGTAGGGGTCATATTTCAGTGTTGTTCATGTGATTTGTGATGAGTAGAGTACAATGGAGAGAGGAAATAGTGATGTGGGAGCTAACCGCTGCCTGTTTAATTGAAGCACTCCTATCACATTGACTGCCGGAGACACGAGGGCGACAGTGCAGCGCTAACTCTTGCTAATTCAATAAGCAATCATCAGGCTATTAAGAGGTTGGCAATAATAATAATAATAATAATAATAAACTCAGCTTCAAATGTGCATCTAGAAACAGACTGTCTCCAGTCTCTCAAGTTCACCCACAATTCAGCCAATTTATCCAAAGCAAACACAAGCAGCACTTCACGTTCAAATGTGGATCAATCAGAGGTCACGGGGCCGCCCAGAGGGACAACACAGGGTGACCCCATTTTGAAAATGACCTCCTTGATATGCCAAGCCTTCGACAACCCCGCCTCCCCGCAACTCACTCTACTTTCAACCAACCTTGGCTGATCATGGGAGTCAGCATTTTTCAAAAGTGCCTGAGACATGTCGGGCTGAATAATGTGTACTATGAATAAAACACATTAGCTACAAAACATGTTGAATTATTCAAATTTCAGAGCCACCATCCCTCCCCACGCAGGAGATATTAGTTGTTCAGTCGCTGTATGCTTTGCACAGAGCCCTCTGAGTCTCCGTTCACTCCTTCTCACTTCTCTCTTGATCATTCGCTCACTGTCTTAGTCATCTGTATTTTGTTAATCTGTCTCTGTTCTTCCGTCTCTTCTCTCTGCTGACTTTCTGCTGATGGTGACTGTCTATTTATACTCCTCAGCTTACTACTCTTCCTGGAAAATCTCACTATTTATCTAAAGAGCTCTTGAAGCAGTTAGGAATGCGTTTGTTCTGAGAGAATCTTTGATGACTTGGTAACTCACGATGGCCCAAAATGGATTCATCATTTAGCAATAATCTGAGGCAACCAGCTGTGAATTTCAAAGTGAAAAGGACCCAGAATAAGGAGGAGGGCAGTTTGTTAATTAAATACTTGACCTAATATGCATCTTTTGCTCATTTTATTTTCAGCTCCGCCAGGAATTGATGATTTTCACGATTGCAATATAATTGGCAGAATCAACAGCAGGAGGAACTTCAAAGAACCAATCACTGCTATTTATTGTGCTGTTTAAATATAACATCCCTCTCTTAAAGTCATCATGAGTTTACTAGTGTAGAGCCCTCAAATTCTCTTATATATACATATACAGTATGTATACATATATATACACATTGTTTTGTGAAATTCAACAGAAAACTTTTGGTTTATTATTTTAAAAAGTTCACTTGAAATGCACGTAATAAAAATTGCAAATTGGTCCAGTTTTCTCTCTCTCTCTCTCTCTCTCTCTCTCTCTCTCTCTCACACACACACATCATCTAGCCTGTTAAAATGAGAATTAATTAACGCTAAACAAAAGGTGCAGCAGATGACGTTGGCAATGTGATTCATTTTGCAGGTATTTGGTTGTGACGTACTAGGCAAAGTCTGACCTGATGGTGGCTCCAGAATTATACAAGTCATTCTGAGGGGAACGTTAATATTTGTAACTAGGTTTATGGCAATCCATGCAGAAGATAAAAATCATAAATGTAAATCTCATTGTGGAGATCAATAAAGTTTCTAGAATTTATTCTTTGGAGACCAGGAACGGGACCAAAGTGCTGTTGACAGAATGTCTGACTAAAGCTTAATCTCTGCTTCTGCAGTGAATCTACACAGAGCCTAAGCTGAGGTGTACACTATGTAGGTGACCTGCGTTGCTGTGAGCATTTATACTTGTGTACTGGTCTGTCCGTTTTGCTCTGCAATTACACTGCCAAAAGGCTAGATGGCTTCTTTGCAACTGTGTTCAGTCATTTTGGTGTACTACAAACAATGGCAACTGCAACTGGTTGGATCATGTTGCCACTGGTGCTAAAAGATGTTGAAGTTACATTTACTGACATTCCCGCAACACAGAAAATAGAGATGTTAGAAGACATGGTCTAAAAACAAGAGTGATTACTATAATAAGGATAATGAGGCTTTATTGTTGATCACATTGACATGTTACGATGAAATTTGATCTCAGCATTTAACCCATTTCCCCTGAGGGTGGTGAGCAGTAGGCAGCCACAGGGAGGCACCTGGGGACTTAATGCTGAGTGTCTTAGTCAAGGACACACCTGGTGTGAGGGCTGGGATTTGATCTTTCCACCTACTACATCCCAGTCTGATGGTTAAGCTATTGAACCACCAGGCAGCCTCTATAAGAGACTGCTATAGCTAAAAAGACACAAGTATTACACTATATAAGGTGTTCACGTGGAAAACCTCTCACAGCAAGCTACAATATGCACACTTTACCTCGTAGTCTTTTTGAAATTTCTATAAAAGAGATCATACTAATCAAGCACAAGTAATTGAAATTCTCAGAATGGGTATAAGGGAAAAGTCCATCAAAAATGATCATATGGGCCGATGACAAGAGCTGAGTAAAAAAAAACAAAGCACTTAAAATGTGCGCATACTGCATTGGAGAAAGTGTTGGTTAATGAACATTTGTATTAGCACCTCAGATAGTGCTCTGTTTAAGTTCACATGTGCTGTTGTATTTTTAGTCCACCTGTGTAATATTTCAACATTTCAGACACTGTTTGCATTTTTAGGACACTCACTCATCTAGCTCTACATTCTCACTGACACTACAAGAAATGCTTTGAAATTACACAACTGTATTTCTGTGTGTGTGTGTGTGTGTGTGTGTGTGTGTGTGTGTGTGTGTGTGTGTGTGTGTGTGTGTGTGGCGAGTGTGGTGTGTTTTCATTGGTAAAGTCTCATTGCACAGTGTTTTTCTACAAGTAAGCAGCGTAAACACCACATCAGACAGTGTTTGCAGTGCACACACCGGGAAGCAGATCTCTAAACAGCAGAACGTGACGTCAATGGGCACAAACCTCTATGTCTTCAGCCACGGCAACATATCTGAGTCACACAGGCTTCGAAAGTGTCTGTCACAGCTCTGGGGTCAGAATGAGCTAACTAAAGACTCTATACACAGACACAGATAAGGTAGCTATGTTGGTGTTTTTTTTAACTACGTGATAAATTTGTGGGGGTTGGAGGATTTCTTGTCTTGCATGTACTCACCAGGGCACAATATGTCTCTGGAGGATCTCCACAGGTGATGTTGGGCGGATCCAGAGTAACCTTCAGGTACTGGGTCATGTCTGCTGCCTCTGGCTGGCAGGCCATGTAGTCCCAGGTCAGGCCTTCATCTGAGTAAACCTGGGACTTACACACATCGTAGTGGCCCCATGCCGCAGGGTAGTGCTGCATGGCCGCCTGGCAAACCCCGGTCCACAGTGCCTGCAGCGTCAACGCAAAATGGAAACGCATGACTGGTCCTTTCTCTGCTCCTACACAAGGAGCTGTGTCTCCTTTAGAAGGCGTACGGACAAGGAATCCCTCTTCTACTTGCACCTTGTACAGCTCATTCAGCTGGAGGGAGGATGCATGCCAAACTCCCTCCAGGTGAAGCGGGGGTTGGTTTACAAGTGTCTTGTTTTTCCACTATTTCTTTCAGGTTTCTGGAGTGGCGGGTGATGATAGTGAGGTTACCAGCCCATTCAAGAAGATAACAGGAGAGGACTGAGGGAGGGAGGAGGATGATGGAGGAGAAGGAGGAGGAAGAGGGGGGAGACGAGAGGAGATAGCCCTCTGACACGCTGATAGGAAGATGAGTGACAGGTCTCCTCAGCTTGTCTGGCTGCCAGTCATGGTTCTCGTCTGTCCTGGAGATCGGGTGCTGCGGAAAAGAAACGGGAAACAGAAGAAGAGGGGGTAAATACACCTTTCTTATGGGGATAGAACTGACAGCGAGAGAACATTAGCTGGTGCCATAGCACGGGTGAAAGGTGTATGTGTGAATAGAAAGCTGGATGGGTGCTAGAAAGGGGTGCCATGTTGGTGTTTGTTGTCCATCAAAATACAGAAAATCAGTAAGTGAGGCCATCAGAGTGAATTGGATCCTGCTGCTTTCACACCAAACGCTCATCTCACTCAGCAGTATCTGGGCTACAGGGTTACAGCTTTCCACACCCCCTCATACACCCTCCTCACACACCTACAACACCACACGCTGCTTGGTTTAGAATGATAAAACCACACATTAAGGTCAAAAACATGACAAATTGTTATTTCTTGTACATTTATAGTCTTTAGCCAACATGAAATGAATTTTAATTTCAGTGGAAATCAAATTTTACATTTATGATCTATAACATGAGACATTGGTGAGATCAACGAAGTGAAGTTGCCGAACATGCCAACTGGGACACCCAAGGTAACCTAACTTAAGCGGACGCAACAGGCATACAATGCTGCTAATTAGCTCCTTTTTGCTTAGGATCACTTTAAAGGGGCACTAGACTAGAGAGTGGTCATTTTCTGATATTCAAGATTCAAAGATTCCAGATTCAAGATTCAAAAAACTTTATTAATCCCAGAGGGAAATTATTTAATATAAGTGGTAACTACTAATTTGAAGAAGTTGGGATAATTGCTGGATTACTAAACACGTTGTTTGTAATTATATTTAGACATGCCACTCAAATCAGTGGGGCTAGCCACAGCAGCTTAGCCTCAACAGTAACAATGTGGATATGAGGGTAGTTTTAAGATATGTTAGGTCAGGTTAAAGGTATAGACTCGAGCAGTGGTAGGCAACCCTAGAGAACTATATCTGCCCCTCTCACTTTTGATTACTTGGATCAGGTGTGTTTAGCCAATGAGAAGCTGTAAGTGCAGTCTCTATGACCAGGGTTGCCAGCCCCTGGAGACTGGTGAGAATGGTGTTGCCTCTCTGGAAGCCCAGCAGACAGCAGGTCTGATATCCACTGTGGGGCCTATTCACATTCACACTGAGCTTCCATAATGTTTGGGACATTTAACTGTGTATTGTGATAACTGACATGTTAGTGTGCACCTGATGAATCTTAGTCCAATATCAGACTAACTGGGTCTGTTTTCCGTTTGCTGCTGAACAGTTAGCGTAAAGTAGGTTTATCAGAGATTTAGCGGACGACCGCAGCCTACCATGACTGGAAAGATACTGTAGTGAGAGTGAACCATATACCGTATAAATAAATTTGCAGGCCAAAACATTAAAATAATAATTAATAGGTGAATGACTGAAGGAAACAGTAGGTTCTGGGTTCATCAGTATTTTACATTACACATATTAATCTGTTAGAAGTTAGAAAATATACAAAATAAAACAAAAATGTTGATTATAACAGCTTTCAGGTGAAAATACCAACACAAGAGATTCTATCTTACGTTATGTAGTCCTCCTTTGCAATTTGAGATTAAACCTACTGTATTAAGTTTTATCTCTGAAGTGGTGGAGCCATGCATAGCAAGAAAGACTGCTCTATATTACATGCACTGATTTATTTACTAGGACATATAGCATCCATTTATAACTAGCCACCATTGTGTGCAGCCTCATTTTTCCTTTTGCCCAAGTTTGTTGTAAACACCTATTTAAACGCAGCTGAGCATTAGACTTAAAATCATTTGTCCTTGCTGTCTGTTTTTCCATCTACTGCTCATATATTTGAAACATAAACACAAATTGGTGATTTTCTCTTAAAATGCTGTTACCAGATTTATCTTTAATAGTAAATTAGGTGGTCTACAACCGAGGTGTACCTCGATAACTCTCTAGCCGGAAACACAGCAGTAAGCCAGCTGATGCAGCTACTGTATGTGCAGGTTTCCAGCCCAGCTACGTGTGATTGATGGAGACCAGAGTCAACAGTCAGAGGCAGGAGGGATGGGCCAGTAGATATTTTAGTGCTGCTTAATCAGTCAGCTGAGTCAGTGTGTGTGTGTGTGTGTGTGCTGACCAAACACATCTTCTAATCATCTGTGATCAATTTCTTGTGTAGCTGTAGTGTACACACAGTGCTTGTTTACTGTAAAAACTAGATTAGCACTAGAGTATGTATAGGCTGCACATTTCTGTCTGAACCTGACCTGAGCCTGTGTGCTGCTTTTTTAGTATGGCCTTTGTGCATCCCTTGTACTCAAGTCCTGACCATTAAATGAAGCACACATTGGAGAGCTCCAGCTCCAGCTGTAGTCATATTTTAAAATGCAGAAGCGCTTAGGCGCTTAGGTTTGACCAAACCCAAGCATGATTTCTAGGATTCTGCCCAAACCTGAAAAAAACCCCAGTAATTAGCACAAAATTTACTACTTCATTTAAATTTTGATTTGTCAGTAGATTACAGCAGTAGAGTAGATTAGCCACTAGGTCACAGCAGCATTAAATTAAATTAAAGTGAAAAAAAGGCCACACTGTTCAGAGATGTATAAAGAATGAATTTCAGCATTAACAGGATGTGCAAAAAAAGCTGTTGAACACATGCTATGACAGTTTGACGAGGTGACATGTAATGTGAGAGTGTGAGAAAGACCTTAAAAAAAACTGTATATAGGGGTTGTTTTCATATTTAACAGTGTTCCTTGACAACTGCATACTCATCCAGAAGATTATACACCACAGAGACATCACTGTTTGCTGTGTGTATGCATAGCATCGCCGTAATAGTAATATCAGCCTCTTCAAACCATTGTAAACCAGGTATATTACATCTCAAGCTGCATCTGTTTTTCTGTGCCATTCAATCTGACACACTATAAATTATCATTTTAAGGAACAGCCAAGGTACAAAGGTGCAGTAGTATGTCCTACACATAGAAGCAAGCATAGCAGACAAGATGATGAAAAAACATGATATTCCAATCTGAAATAAAAATATCTAGCAAATTCGCCTTTGCCCTTGTTGCATAAATATGTTGTATCTGTGAATAAACCACAGGGAAAGAGTACAAAGAAATACTAGAATTTGATTTGAGTATGACTGAACAAGCTTCTTAACATGTGGGAACTTTAACTAAGGTCACAGGATTTGCTGCAGCATCTTTTGAGCACTATCATGGCCTACAATAAGAGCCTCTGATTTCTCCGTATTCAATGTTAGAATATTTCAAGGCATTCGGCATCTCTGCAGCAGACAGTAAGAACTGCAGAAAAAAAGAACCACTGGTGCAGTTCTGCACCGCATGTGCATATGTTTACATCAAGAGTCAGGAAAATCACCACAAACCCCTCTCAAGAAAATCTTTTTGCAGCTTGTCCACTCTGGTGAACCCAGCAATGCTTTATGTGCCAGAACTTCCACACATTGGACTAGTTTCTTCCACGGGTCACGGTTACCTTGTACAACTGCTACATTTCTGCTAGTCCTGTTATTTTAATACTAATACTAATACTGTCCTCTACATGTACACATACACCCATGTGCACCATGTATTTATTCTTAATGTCATTCTTATATTGTTCTGTTATATTACTGTTTTTCTTGTATTGTCTGTATCTTGTTTACTGTTGAGCATATTATGTACTGTATTATGTACTGCAGATTTCCTTGTATGTGTTAGCTGTTTCTGATTCTCTTGGCTTTCCACGCAGTTATTACTAACTACTTAGTATAACATGCAGTATAACTATAACTTTCACAACAGACTTTTATTATTTATTCCTGTCATCATCATATAAAAGGTCCAAAAACAGACCCTGAAGGAACTCCTTAGTCTAAAGCAGCAGTGTCAAAAATCTCATTCCCATCTGAACCAACAAAGAGCAAACGTGAGGAATCAAACCCATCACTTAATCTGTTAATAAGAATGATCAACCATATCAAAGGGTGACACACGTTCCACTGTCAGCTTGCATTAGAATATATCAACCTCGAGGGAAAAATTATCATTATTCACACATAAGGATCAGAAACCAGAATAAAATTTTTCCAGACAATTATTGAGAAAGACAATGTAAAATCAGTACAAAAAAATAATATAAGAGTTTTGCAATTCAGAGGACTGAGAAAGAGGGAAGAGGTTAAGGGGATAAGAAATGAAGCACCTTAAATGTAAAATGGAACAATGTCAATGGGAGAGATGTCACCAGGTGAGGAAGCAGCCAATTATCCCAAAGAACTCTTGGCTCTGAGCTCCCTGTTCCCATTAAGAGACATAATATTACCGTGTTAAGGAGAAGACTAAAGAGATGGCCAGGAAATGTTTGCTTGTGTGTAAGAGTGTGTGCTATTCATGTGTAACCTCTGAATAAAGAGAGGTTCGAGTCATAGGTAATGAGACAACAAGCGCTGGCGAGGCTTCTGTAACAAGCAATAGAGATCGCAAAAGTAGGGTCATTATCACTCCACCATCCTGGACACAGTGGCCCCTTCCTCTCATTACTCCCTGCTTATAACCCTCTGAGGAGACGAGGTGAGGGAGAGGAAGGGAGAGCAGATGGAAGAAGTGTGGATGTGCATTTTAAGTGAGAAAAAGGTTTATTTTAGAGCAGGTCGCTTCCTCCAACCATCGATCAAGGTTTGAGGACATCAGAGGAAAAATGTGCACAGGAAGTCTGAATTTCTTCCATTTACAGGAATATATATTGAATTGTAAGCACAGAGTTACAGTAACACTTACAGTCATAGTGGGAGGTCACTGAGTGTGAAGAAGGACTGCATTAAAACTCTTATTCTTTTCACAGTAATCTTAATAGAACTGCTCATAATGCAGTTTAATTTACCTGGTCAGTGTGAAATCTAGCACACTGCATCAAGGACATTACCTGCAGTATTTTACCACTTACAAACTGTAAAAAAAAATCAGCAATGAAAAATTAGGGTGTAAAAATTAAACCAACAACTATTAAACTTACATAGTCCTTCTGCCCAATAAAAATTAATGAAAAAACAAACAAACAATGAACAATGAAGTCCAGAGTCCATTCTGTATGCATACTAAAAGATACTGTTTACACATTCCTATAATTTGCTAAACATGAATTATTGCCCAAATTGATGTCAGAAAATTATGCTTCAGAATTTTGCACAGCTCAAAGCTCAAACATCCAAATAAAGTAGCATGAGCTTCAGAGGGAGGCCACCAGGTGATCAACATGACAAAAGTAATGAGTGAAATTTGTTGATTGTCTGAAGAAGGAAACCTGCCTGTTAGCTCAGAGAGGAAAAGGAGCGATTAGCTGCAGAGATCTGTAGGTGTTTCACAATGAAGCTGCAGGAATAAACTCCAGTTATAAGGTCAGACAGCTCACACTGTTATGGTGCGTTTAAGGCAGTTAAATGAAAATTAGTCTCTCAGTCTGTGACTGACAGTTTTGTAAGTTTAATCTGGGAATAGGAGACAGCTTTACTCCACTGCAATTTAGAGTTAAATATTGTACTTTTACTCTACTACATTTATTTTACAGCATTAATTAATAGTTAATTTTTGCAGGTTTAATTCTTGTAAATAAATAACAATCAGGCCCATTTTATCAACTGCTGTTTTTGTTCCACAAGTCTGCAGGTAACAGAGCTCTAGAGGGATAATATATTTTTATTTTAAAAAGTTTAAAATGCAAGTGCATGTGTTACATACACGATCAGAGCTTATTTTTAAACCATACAAACAGAAACTAATATAATGCTGTAGAAACTATTCTACTTCAGTGATGTGCACACATATTCAAGAGTTTGTAAAAAGGAAACTTGTCTAGTACTAAAACACATATTTAACTTGAGGGAGGCTTTAAAAATATGAAATATATGTCAGATATGTAAAACGTAGCTACAAAAGAAGAAATTCACTTTTAAACAATGAAAGCTGCAATGTTAAAAACGAGGGAAATACAAGTGGTTTCAACAACTTTTACGAGATGCTTAGAAGGAAGCTGAAGATGCAGAAATACACAGGGTGTTTAAAAGCACCATATATTACATTTACATACATTACAAAGAAGTTAAATTACTCTAACTAAAGAATACTGCTAAACAATCAGCTATTGGCAGCTTCACCACATCTCACATACAGTAGAGCAGCTGGGGTTGTGTGCACTCACAACCTCCATGAAACAACAGGGAACTGTATACCAACACACCAGTGCTGAAACCCGCAAATTCAACACATCCATTTTTCACCAAGCACTGGTCGACCCAGGTCAGGGTTGGTTTGCAAGGTCAGGTCAGTCCACCCACCCAAACAGCCACCCATTACTGAGAAACAGCCCCCGGTGTCTGCTTCCATTCCATCCCCGGGGCCACTCAAGCATGACTGAGTGTTTCTCCAAATCACGACATGCATGTCCCCAGGGCTGCTCTTTACTACTAGTGGAAGTCACTTGTAAATCATGCATATCATCAAATGAACCAGTGGAGTAAAACAGCCTTCGTTTTCTGCCCTGCATCATCATCCTCCATGTTTCAAATCAGAAAACAAACTGTTTGTTGTTTTGATCCTCGTCATTTTCCTTCCTCTGTCCACAACCACTTCATCTCCCATCCCCCCACTTTTTGACATTTGCCCAAATTGATTCTTTTATTTTTTCACTGACGACTGCTTTGTGTAGGTTCAGCATTTTCTCCTGCTTCTGGTCGTCTGGTGCCAACACTGTCAACTGTTCCAAATTTCTAGTAGTTTTTCTAACCGAGGACACGCTGGAAACAACTTTCAAGGCCCCTGTCTCTTCCAAATCATCTATGGCGGCCCACAGGGGGCAGTTCTTACACACTTGTCTGACTCGTTAGCATTTCAAGAAATTAAAAATGAACCAAATGTAACTGTAGCTCTAAAGCACCTGCTCATCTCAGTGTAAGGTGGAATAACAAAGGTTACCACTGATACCTGAGCTATTTTTTCCCCCTTTCGGTTTTAATTTCACACATTTTATGCACTTTCAAGGGCGATTTCTGACCCTGCTTCTGTCCTGTCTCTACCCACTTTCATCTTTTCTGACTCCACCTGTTTCATATTCCCCACCAGTGCTTTACTAAAAGAGAAACAAGAGCACAGGAGAGAGAAGGGCAGAAAGACAGGAGGGCAGACAGTCAGAAACAGATGAAAGATAGATAAAGATAGAAGCTGGCCTGGCTCCACAAAAACAAAGCCTCCTGCCTGCACTCTGTGCTCCAGTCACCACATTTCTCAGTCTGCCTTTCCAGAATCCCTAATCTTGCCTGTTAACAACCTGCCAATAGGACCGCTGTCCTCATGAATAAACATATGGAGAGTGAAGCATGGTCCTGCAAACATGACAGCCAGCGTTCCCGTGGAAGAACGAGCACGCCTATAATGCATCCCTGGGGCTTGCCTCTGAGTCAGCCCATCACTTAGCACTCTTTTCCACTTCTTAAAATGTCGCCGCCTTCAATCGACAGGCTTATGATCTTTTAATAATGACGACAGGTAGCAAATGGGTGGGGAGCTGACAGCTGGTTAAGTGACTGTGTCGGGGATGGGTGGGCAGCTTCAGAAGAAATAAAAGATGACGCTCTGCTCTAGGGTTAGACAAATAGTTGGCCTGTTTCAGATAACTCACACTGAGCTTGTGTTGCTATCTCTGATTGATGAATTATTACTTGTCTGTGAAACCTAAATGCAATAACACATTTGTAGCTCTGACAGAATTTCATTCATCTCGGGTTTTAGTTCCCTTCTACTTGACTGAAAATTCAGAAGAACCACTCAAAGATGTGGTGTTGGTTATTACAAACCTTGCTTGAACCCTACTCAGGTAATTGTTTCTTCAACAGGATGTGTCTGCAGCTTCTCCTCAAATCCAGCCTCTACTGGAGCCAGACAGGTCAGGCCTCTGAAGACAAGCAAGTCCCCGATTGCTCAAGACATGGTTTACTTGCCTCCACCAGCTGCATCTGCCACACTCCTCTGAAGCTGCCACATGCACTCTGTGTGAGCATGAGAGCAGCACTTTTGACAGGGCGGCTGTGGCGACAAGTCGAGCCGGACGCCCTCAGGCGTCAGTTACTCCAGCACATGGGACGCCCGATGAGACAGTGAGACAAGCTCACGCCTCCGCCGCCCTCTCCCAGCCTCTGCCTCGCCACCAAGCCTGCTTCTCTTTGCGACACAGGAGCACTGTATGCATTATTAAAGACACTTTTCCTAAAAAGGCTGCTAGCACATTATTCTGCAACCGCAGTGACATGGCTGGATACTCAAACGTCCACTTTAGCTCAAAAGAATGTGCTCAGCCAGGTAGCGCTCTGAAGCTGGTAATACTGTGAAAAGGCTGGAATGGCCACATGCTATAAAGCGACAGCAGCTTTAACCACACAGAGAATGATTCATTATTGCCTTTCATTATCTATTTGCTGAGTAAAACATAAAACAGATTGGAGACACCTTTAGTAAGCATATAAAAATGACTATTGACTGTAATCTAACAAGATCAGTAACTCATCTATTAGTCCTTCTATTAGTATAATTTTCTAAATACTTCAAATGCACTCTATGTTCAACCATTCAATATGTGCCTTCACCCTGAAAACAAGGGCAATCATCTTTAATGAGAATGGTTATGAGTAAAACTAATTGTTAGATATTATCCAGCAGAAGGCCACAGAAAAATCATGTCTATTATTATTTAAGTATAAATAATGCCATACTAACGAGCATGCAAAGCCACAGGCTACTGTGTAAGAAATGTGACTTAAATCTAACTCACTGAGCTATAAAACTCTAAGTGCTTTGAAATCAAATAGGTTTGAATTAAATGAGAAGCTAAAGCATGTGGAGAGTGAGCCAGCACTGAGAGCATGTACCAAAACAAATCTAACTATAATAGGCTGCTCATACAGTGACGTATTAAAGGTAGGCCAATTGGCTGCAGCATGACACAAATGTAATTACGCGTGATGGATAGACAACGATTAGGTAATAAGTTCCACAAGGGGGCGCCTCTATGCATGACCAGAGGAAATTGTTAAGTTTTTATGACAAGGTCGCCTCGGTTCTAAATACGACTAAGTCTTTCTGCGAGTTTCAGAAAGTCTTTGAAAGTGTTTAAAAGGACGAATCCACGACTCTCAATGTGCGTATCTCTTCAGTACAGGAGGTAAACGCAGCCAGGTCAGAGACAATGACGTCCAAATATCACAGACAGTTTACGCACGAGAGTCCAAATGACGCTTCAACGTGCACAAAGTCAACTTTACAAGCAAAAGGAGAAACTTACATTTCTTGACTGCTCCTCTGTGACCGGGAACTCTCTGTCCTCTCTGCTCAACAAGTTTAGAGCAGCAGAATGAACATGAATGAAGAATGAAGCTCTTTAAGACGCGCTCCTTAACGGGAATGTGATGAGTACGCACGTCAGTCTCCGAGGAATCGCTGTGCGCACCATCTCTCTCACGGTTTCAGAGGAGGGGGCGAGAAAACGATCAAGGTGGAGTGGGGCTTGAGGTGGGGAAGGAGGAGGGGGGATTTTCCTGCCACTTCAAAACAAATGACCGATCACCGTCCTGAGGGCTCGGTCAGCACCGCGCCTGTTGGAAACGGGAGGATTTCTGAGCAGGAGCTCCGGTGCCAAAGTGTCCATCATCCTCTCTCCAAGTGTCATTCCATCACGGCGTCAGTCTGAAGCACAGTGGAGTCCGCAGAAGAAGGGGGAAAAAAGCCCACTGCTGCAAAACAAACTTTGACCTGCTGGCGTGTGTCTCTCCTCCTGCTTATAATTCCTTCATTCCCAAAGACTCTGCTTGTGCGGGTCTCTGCGCGAATCTCGTCCCCACTCTCTTTCTCTCCGGCTATGAAAGGTTTCAGCGCCTCAGTGGGGACGTGAATCACACCAATTAGAGCCGGGAGCTGAGAATATCCGCTCCCATCAACGCGTCTTCTCCCGGTCGTTTCCCCTGCGCGGCGTGTAGCTCCGACCGCCCAAACGGAGATGACGGGGAAGATAACGCGCTCCGAGGCTCTATTAGATGAGACGCACACTCAGCTTGTGCCACCCCCACCCCCCTCCACCACACACACCTATGGTTTCTCTCCACACCCCTCCAGCTCGTTTCCACTTCACCACCACCTTCTACCACCCACACCCACGCTTACCCTTCCACACACACGCACACACACTCACGCACGCTGCACATCTTTCGGGATCAGTTAGGAACTCAGGAGGAGGATCGCCTGCAGTTGAAGCTCTTTTTGTGGAGTTCCTCCGAGTGGCCTGATCGCGTTAAATTATCCATTAAAAATGATCCATTAAATCCATCCGTTAAAAGTCTCCACGGAATATTTGAATATTAGAAGGAGGAAAAGCTTTGTCTGTTTGTGGTCAGTAATGGACAAACCAAAAGTCTGAACAAACATCGAGAATGTGTAAAGCGACCTCATAAACACAGCACTGTGAAGGGACTGTAGTGCGACAGTTTATATCTACACAATAAAATTATTTGATTTATTTGAATTATATGTAACAATGTACAACGGTGCGCAATGCTCCCAAATCATTAATTAAACCTGTAGTTTCATAGCTTTTCCTCAGCTAATAATTTGTCTAAACTCCAACGTGACTTAAATAAATAGAAGGTGAGTTGTCTGAATAAATCATGAGAAGTGATCATAATTCAGGAGTGCATTCTACAAATCAAGCTTTCAGTTAACTGTGGACAATAAATAACTAACCACATGAGAACAGGGAGTAAAACTCCCGGACCCGCTGTTTCTAACTGGTGTTACATCAGGATAAAATGCATCAAAGACCGACAACCAGGAACAGGGTCTTAGAAATAAGCTCTTCTTCTGGTTTTCCTCGTTTGTAGCATAATATCAAATCTCCAAATGAAAGCGTAGAACATGTTTGATCAGGTTAGTAGGACTGAAAACACCGTCACACTTTTACTGGTTACCACAAAGAGTGAGAAGAGGCTGTGGAGGCGTCAGGTCACGGCACCTGGAGCACAGGCTGACGAGTCTCCACACAGGCCTTAATCAAAACACACTGACCCGACCTGTGCTTGTAACGTTCAGGGATATTGTGGGAAAATGCACAGCCCCTCCACGTGACATTTATTGTCTCATGTATGCAGGCGAGTTCTGCACAGAATAAACCAAATGCAGTTAAATCAAACAAAGTGTAAATAGCTCTTAGCGTTAGATACAACAGCATCTTGTTTTTGGCACCAAACGCGTCGCTTGTGTCGTTTTGTACATTTCCACGCGTGGACAAGGTGAGGTGGGGGAATGAAAGAAAGCACACAAAGATAACCTGAAAAAAAAAAAGCATCCGTTCTCAAAATACTCGGCTTACTTTCTCTTAATCACGACGCAATTTGGCCACCCACTCAGTGCGCATCGCAGCAAAGCTTCAAAAGTTTACGCGCCCCGGCATCCACTTGGAGATGAATGAAATCAAAAGAATTCGGCACAGTGAGCCTCTCACCTTGGTCTTCAGCGCTTCATACCGTCGAGGACAGCCGGTCGTGTAGCCTGTTGCAGCCAAATAAATCCGATTTAAAACGGGACATCTTAGCACGGCGGAGCAGGGACGGGAGAACCGGTCGTAGAAGCGACACGCTCGTCTCCGCCGCTCCCGGGGAATGAAGGAGAGCGCCCGGCAGCAGCCTCAGCGTCACTTAGAGCCGGACGCACAAGTGGAGACCACGGGAGAAAACCTCTCCAAAACAGATTCAACGTTTTACTCTTTAAATTTAAAGTGGTTCAAATGAAGCTGCTGAGAAAAAAAAAACCCGATTCCAAGTGGGTCTTTAAAAAAGAGCCTCAGAGGCAGCAGAGAGTGACCAGACTCACTGCTCTCACACACAATGAGGCGCTGAGGCTCTGACAACTGACTTTCAACCTCAAGTTTATTTCTTTGCTCAAGCCTGTGAGCAGCAGCTGGAAGTGTGGACACAGCCAGAGACATCTCTGAACTGTGTCATTCTTTCTGACATTACGGGCAGATTTTCACCACAGACACGAGGTTGTCTGAATCTGAACATCACGGAGATCTGATGCAAATGTGACAAAAGAGCAGCATCATTAGTGGCGGGGATTTTTGGGAGGGGTTTGGTTGTTTTATGGCATCAAATGTGATCATAGGTATTATTCATGAGTTTAAAACTGCTTCACTAAAGCATGAGGAAATGTATGATCTTTACAGCCTGTTCCAGCTGGGACATTATTGGCAAATTATTTCCAACAGAAAAATGCAGCAAAGACGTACACACAGCTAGTGTTGCTTGTCATTTCCTTTGTGAGAATGAACCTGTGTTGCTAGTTGTTCACTTCAGCATCTGAGAGGGTGGGCACCCTGATCAGTATACTTGTAATAAAAAGTAAGTTTTCAAAGTCAGAAATCTCAAAACCAAACTGTCATTGCTGTGAATCAGAAAAACAGACAGGGTTTTAGCAGGGTCGTTTTGCTTTACGGGGAGGTTCAGACAGTACTGAAATCATCTTTCACTTTATTTGTCACACACAAGGAAGGTTAAAGATACAGCGTAGACAGCTCTTCACACAACTGCCTCTCTCTTTCTCTGTCCTCTGTGAGCCCAAGGGCGACTCACCTGACACTGTCTGTAATTCACCAAGCAGCAAGAGAGAACATTTTTAAAAAAGGCTACCAAAGAGCACATTTAATCTCCAATTATTGACTCGACACAATGACGCCGCATTAACATGTTCACTCACAATACGTTTTCTGCAGCTCATCATCTGCAGACTGTATTCCTACAAGGCCTAAAACACAAGAGCTCAAGCAAATGAAAACAGGCTCCAATAAAAGGCTTGAAGTACTTCAACACCAGCAGATGGCTTGTGTATATTAACACGTTAATGCAAGCCTGCGTCAAACAAGGGGTCAGCAAGGAGAATGAAAGGAGGATGTAACAAGACCATTTGCTTGTTCAGATCCATCAGGGGGGTTCAATACACGGCTCTTTACTTGGCAGACTAAAAATCACATGGCCCCCGTGTGTTCCCTTATCTCTCCACCACCCTTCTATGATGTTAACTTCTTTTTTTCTTTCTGATCATGTCTCACGATGGTTATTAGAACACTGATGGCTAAAGCTGTTTTTGCTCACAACTGTCTGGAGGACGCCAGGCACGGAGGTATTGGATTTTTATGTCTGTAATGTTGCCTTCATCCGGGGGGGAGTGTGTGTTAGTCTAGGGGGTGGAGGCAGGAAGAGGTGAAGGCAGATTATGCATCAGGAAATACTGTATTTAAGATGATGCTTGTTAGAGTTTTAGATAGTAAAATACAGCTGTAGCATTAACCTAAGACTGTAGAGATAAGGCAAACAAATGCAAATGTACAATATATCCTATTACATAGTCACACAAGTCCTAACATGAGATAAGGGAACCTGGTTATACAAATGAGACAACAATAATGATCATTTATTTATCTATTGTGAAATATAATCCGATTTTAAATATCTGTGGCAGGTATGTCAACCTTCAACTTCAACTAAACAGTCCTGGTAAATGTTTATCAGCCCTGCACGTTGTCTTGAAGGGATTTTAGCCCATTTCTCTTTACAGAGCAGCTTTAGCTCTGATTTTGTTGGCTTCCCAGAATGAACTGCCTGCTTTATGTCCTTCTATAGCATCTCTATAGGATTAAGGTCAGAACTTTGACTGGACAAAATTTAACCCTGCAGACCCATGAATAACCCTTTTTAATTGCAGTCACTTCTATGCAACTTTGATTTCTTGCTATCATTATATAGACAAGGTGAATTAAGATGGCAGCTTCAGACTTCCTGCTGTATATTTACTTCTTTCGTAACGTCTCTAACAACAATGCAAACTAATATCTTTTGGGATGTGATACTTAGCAGGAGCCAGGACAAATACAATGTTCACACAGCAATGTGGGATGTCCTGGAAGAACTGAATCAGGGTCACACCACCTTTATGCACCTGCTCCATTTGGACTTTGTGTCACGCTTCTTTCAGTCTGGCACCAACCCTGCACTCCAATCTGCTGCCTGCAGGCCTCTGCTGCTTATCCAATCCTGCACGGTGTCCTAAACCCATAACCCAGCTTGCCTAAATTGAAATATCATATTAAGTTATAAAACAATACCTGAGAAGAATTACATAGATGCATAATCCAAAAAGTGCATGATTGAAAAAGGATTAGTGGGGAGGGGGAGGAGGGGAGGATGTGGCCACACAGTTTGGTGGATTTGTACTTTGGTCACAAGCTAAGAGCCGTCTGCCTTAGGCTGATTGTGAATCGGGGCCATCCCGGTCAGATTTACGTGGCCCTGCGAGTGATTTATTTTCTTAACAGGCGCCACCCAGATCTGTTCTTGTTGTGCAGTGTGTGTCCGTCCATGAAGTCATACCTCAGTGCATTCAGCTGGATGCATTTGTGATAGGAAGTGGCTTTCTCAACTGAGATTAGCAGCTCAGGGCTAGAATAAATAATATTTCTCATTTAAATAAGTGTATGGTTTTATTAACACTGAGAAAACTATGGGGCATATAGCTGGACAGAGTTATTTTAGGGTTTAGCAATAGACACACGGGTCAATTCCTGTGCTAATGATAATGATGACAAATGGTCTAGCCTGCTAGACCCCAGAGAAATGAAGTCCATCTCTCAGGGGGGTACACCAAATTAGCTTTGGTCTATACCATGTTCCCAGTTTGTCCTCACAGGAAATGCTGACAGAAATATTGGTTACTGTAACCTAATGTGGGAATTGAATCCTATTGGCTTATTCATGATGTCATTAGCATACAAGGATGACTGAGCGGCCATGATTAGATACTGTGTGCCACCAGAGTCCAGTCAGGTTTCAGCACAGATCGAAAATTAGCTTTGCAGAGGCGCATTCGATGATTTAGCAGTTTTTATGAGTGAAGTTTAAGGTTCATGCTGTGTGAATATACTGCGTGTCTCATAGACAGCTCTGATATGTATGCATGGATGTCCCCATTTGCGACATGGTAAAATACCTAATATTCCTTCTTTTTCTAAACTGAACTTTACAATATGATGGGATTGCTGTTATTTGTATATTGTTACTGCTACAAAAGACATCAAGCAAAATATCCTAATTTCCAGGGCAATAGGTGCCTTGTATATCGAGCACAACAGCAGTGTGTGGTCAACGCAGATGCCTGTGTACACTGTGTTCCCTTTCAGAAGATACAGGGACAAACCCATATCACTGTCACTGTAAAACCACTGCCAAGTCCCATCTTAGCAACATTTAGGGTTTTACATTGTCACTTAAGTCTCAAGGAGCGTTAGGAGGGTTTTGAAGGGAAACAGGAAACAGTCACTGTCGTCTGATTTCGTGGCTGGATGAAACAAAGTGTTCAGCATGGTGTGTTCACCGTAGGAGAAAGGCAGCAAAAGAGCAAATAATAAATAAGACTACACCTCTGTGCATAGAGGGTGGAAATACAGGCATGCAGCAACCCCTGCTAACGTTAGCAGAAGAAATAGCTCAGCCCATGTAGCTCTGTTTCCACTTTTGCCTGTGGTTGCTAACGTTAGTCGAACAGCAGCATTAGTCTGAGAATGGTGGTTGTGTAGTTTGTTTTATGTGTTAAAGCACAGAAAGATGTTAAGTTAATGAAGGAAATGTGAGGTCTGTGAAGTTGCTGTGGATCAGCACCATGGACAGTCCCTAGACGCTGTAACAACCGACAAATGTGATATTAAGTTGTGATATAGACAACTGATTAATGCAATTATATTTACATATTTTCATAAAGCTTTAGTGATCTTTGTGATAATTGTCTCACTGAATAATTTGCATACATGTTGCCTACATTATTAGCATCTGCATGCACAATTTATCTATTTTGACTTAAAGCTGTGACTCGAAAACATAACGAAAAGTGCAAAGTAGCTGAAAGTTTTAACTGTATGCTGTATGTTGCAGACACTGACTCAACAGTATTTCTGTTTGTCAGATGACACAGAGAAACCTGAGACATAGAACGTTTAAATAGTTTAAATACATACTGTACTCTAAAGAGAACTGCAAAGGTTGTGATTCCAGTTTACAGAGCTGCCGGACTCTGCTGCCTCTCCCTCTTCTTCAGTCATCCTCCAATCAACAATGAGTCTTGAAATCAGTTAGATTAAGCACATTGTCTATTGATTGGCTTCTAAATTGCAGAATGATACAAGACAAATAATCCCATTTCAACTTTCAACACTTGTTTCTAATGGTTTCCAAATCATTTCAGGCAGGAACGGATCACAATTAGTTTAGCATTTAGGAGCAGAGAGTGGCTGTGCATGCATGAGTGTGATTCTGGGCTCAACAGTGGCTGCCTGCGCTGCATTTGACATTTCCATTCTCTGGACACCTTCCTTTGTTCTGCCTGCAGGGCTTTATTTTTTTTAGGCACCAGTAGAAGCTGAGAAGAGATTCAGACACTGTGGCTGCGCATTAGGCCAGCTGCAAGAGTAAAATTTAATTTGACTTCAAAGTGTATGGATTTATTCCTTTTTCTCTGTCACAACAGTGCTTTGTGGCGACAAAAAAAGCTACTGGAGGGACCACGTGTATCTCTTTCACAGCAAGGCAATGACTCAGGAAAAAAAAACAGTTTGGCATTAACAATGATCTGACAGTGGTCACAGCCAGCGTTTTTCGAGACTGTTCACTTACTATGCAGACAACATAGCAATAAAGTGAAAAGATGGATGAGTGGACATTAAATCATTCCTGGCTTAATTCATAGTCTTACTCTACAACCTGCAGCATCTCTGGTATCACAAACTGTAGCTCCTGATCAGGAGAAGTTTCCTCCCAAAGTATCTCTTCTTAAAAAGATGATTTAGCAGTTTGATCTGTTACACAACTGTTCCCAAAGAACATATTACAATCATATGGCCCACTTTCTATGTAGATAAAAACGTTCTTAAGAAAACAGTTATTCTTATTTTCAGGTAATTACACAATAGTGAAAACAATTATCAATACTAATACTACTACCGACAGTAGATTCAGTGTAGTCAGTGTGTAAATCTTACACACCACACCTTTATTTATTTCATTAAATCTTATTTTTGTATTTCCAGGTTTATATTAAAACATCACAGATGTTTCAATGCACAGATTAGTGACACTAACCTCACCACAGACTATAAAACATCTGTAATCATGCAAACTGTGCACAAAAATGCACAGTGCTTCTAATATATAAGTAATTAAAATGCAGGACAAAAATGAGATTATTATAAAACTACATTTAAAATATTATGTATTAACTGTGTTTAACACAAACCTACTCGTATACTGTAAGATCTGACATTCCAGAGACTGGAGTAGACGCTGGTTTGTGCTTGTAAATGGTTCAGACAGTAGATATTAATGTAGACATATTTTATGTTTGCGTTGAAGTGCTCAAAAAGCATCTCCAAAGGTTGTCACATAAGCAATGAGTGATTAACTTCCACTTTGTTGACTCCAGATGGTGTTCTTTGGGTACTATAGCTTAAGTTTACTAAAAAAATAGTTGTCATCAGTGTGTTATGACATGACAGACTATATCTTGACAAGTTTCTCCTGTTTCTCTCGGTGCAGCTGAGCAGCTGCCATCACTAAATGAAACATAGTGCCGCACTGTTACTCTTATTGTATTTATGACAAGGTGTGCTACATAACGTTTATATAATGTTTTTATCACATACAGTAATCAACAGTGTTTCAGTATAAAGTCACAGTCAGAGTCTGTTTCAGAACTCTACTTCCAAAATGGAGTTGGAGTGTCAAATCTTCTACATTAAGAGGAAACGAAAACTATTCAAGACAGTTTAAGGCCAGATTTACACTTCAGATTGTTCCAAGAGGCTTTGATTTGGGGTTTCAACAACTTTAGCTGCCTTTCCTCCACAGTATTAATTTTGATGATGACATAATTAATCAGCAGGATTTATCTTATTGTGGAAAAGCAGTGAGCGCCGTGTGCATTCTACCAAATCTTTGAATTTGTACCTTCGTTTTTTACCTCTTCATATTGGCAGGAAGTTACTATTTTAAGGTTATTGTCGTTGTACTGTACATTTGTATGTGATCTTAAAATACAAAACGTGATTGTCGAAGGCTGCATTCTGAATTGAACAGACTTTCACAGCTTTTCATGATGTTTTAATGAACATTATTATCAATAAAATGTCTTCAAACGTGTCTAGAAAAGAAATGCCCGTCTGATAACAGTTTAATTTAAACAGCTTCTAGAATTCTGTAAAACTTTGAACGCGAGTCCTGCTATTGTTGTAGATCTAAAAGGAAACCACGAGTCACATAGTCGCAGTCGAGTAATTCACTCTTCGCCAGTCTGACTGACAATGGCCCTGATTTGCAGACACTAGAGCTTATGATTAACTTCAAATGTGTTCATTAGAGAGTGGCTTCACATGACGCAGAAACAAATGAAGAGCATACTTCAAGTGGTGATGGGGCTGAATGATCAGCCATCATTCATAAGAGTCTATCCACATTTACTAACGGCCGTATAATTAGAATAAGAAAAAAGGTGCTTTATACAACACTGTTTGAGCTTATGGACTGAAGTCAGCACAGTCCAATAAATATATGTTACACAAAAGTTCAATCAAATCAATCAATCAAAATTGACCTGAGACTAACAATATTTCACAAACCTGCAGACACGGTGTCATTTAAAGTCAGAATATTTCTGACACAGATCGTATGATTATGTTTAAGTAGCAGTAGGACTTTGTAATTGTGCTCTTATGATTCGCATTTAAAAAGGAAAAACACACTTCATAATGCTAAACAAAAAGGTACACAGATTTTTTTTTTCCTGAAGTTTCATCAGCCATCCTGCAGATATGGATAGTTTCAAAAAATACATTTTACAGTAAAAAAACCTAGACACAGTTGAGAATAAAAGCTTAGTTTCCGCAGGATTACTAAATATAATGAAATACTCTAGCAGTGGTAATTAAGTACATATACTTTGGTACATTTTGAAGTATTTAGAGTATTTCCATATTCTGCTGCTTCTTACTTCAGCTTCACTATATTGCAGTCAAACATCTTAGTTGATTTGATTTGATAAGTGTAGTCACTAGTTACTTTTCTGAATCTGATTGTTAAAACACAAAACAGTCGAGTGAGATTTTATTGATCAATGCTGTGAAATTCACGCAACAGTATGTAAAGTACTTCCAATTAGAATTATGAGATTTAAATCATATGCATATAATGTGTTAAAATAAGCTCAGTCATGACCAAACTGAACATTAAAGTGATGAAATGCATCAGTAATTATTATAATCCAATCATATATGTATTCATGTTCTGCTTAAAGTGAACTTTTACTTTTGGTACTTTAAGTAGCTTTGAGACAATGTACTTTTACTTGAGTACCATTTTGAATAAAAGGACCTTTACTTGTAGCAGTATTCTGATGCGAGTACTTCTTCCACCAGCGTCTAAATCCCATTTGTTGAGTAATGAGCAGTTTCTCCGTAAATTGTAAAGGAAATTCATTGGCGATCAATGAGCAGATACCATTGATTAATGCTGACTGTTACAATTATAGAAAGTACCACCATTCTTTATCTCACTCTCAGAGACAATGTATCACCCACGATGGCTGGAAACACTGGTGTACAAACAATGTCACCTTTGCTATTTTGCAGAGCGCTGACGAACTGTAAGATCTAATTAAGTCTGTGGTTTCTGGGAGCAGATGACTGCGTGCTACTTTTAACCAAAATAATGAGCCAATTTTGTACTTCATTAAAAGCTGAATAGAAGCCAGTCACACCTCCTGCCTGTCTACAGTTAGTCCAAGCTAATACTGTATATTTGTCTAATCCTCATTTGAATGCAGCATTCTGATCAGATTCCGCACAATATGTGTGACTGAATATATTAGAATATCAAATGTCTGCAGCATGGCACTGAATTTATGCAACAGCTTGTAAAACCTTCAATGAAACCTGCCTCACTCTGCTTTTAGGAGCAATGCTCTCCCACATAAAAACTGCTCCAGTACTGGGACTCTCAGGAAACCCTTCAAATGCTGTGTCCACCGTGACGCCAATCAAAACCCATCAGGTGGAGAGAGGTTAATTATGCAAAGAAAAGGTGTTAAAGATATGCATTTCTCCTCTTTCACTGTAGGTGCCAAATTATTTATTATGTGAAAACAAGCAGAAACATCACACAAGCAGCTCTGAGCTAAAACAATGTGCTGCAGTTCACATAGTACTGTGTCTGAAATGTTTAAAGACTTTGGCATGTGGAGAGGAGCTGAAGAGTGTGTGTGTGTGTGTGTGTGTGTGTGTGTGTGTGTGTGTGTGTGTGTGTGTGTGTG
>JAUBNQ010000012.1:28989199-29005461 GCA_032353495.1 Ctenopoma kingsleyae
CGTCTGAGTCATAGTTAAAATATCATTAAATATACAGAGAAGAAAATAAGAGAACTTACTTTTGGTCTTTCTGTGGTCTTCAGAAGACCTGGATGATCCATCTTTTTCTTGAACATGTGACATTTGGTATGTTCCAAACTTTTCAGAGGGGGAAATGTGTTAGGGTAACAGGACTGAGTGGAAACCTGGGGACATGCCTAAAACGTTTATTTCAACTGTGATATTATTGATTTATTATGAAAAAAATATATTTCAAACATAGATGAGAGATGGATTCATACAACAATGCAAAGAAAAAAGAAATTTGAAAGATTTAAGTCATTATATTCAATGGGAAAGTGTAGCGTTAGAGAGTGGGGACAAGTAAGAGATGCTTTTATCAAATATCTTATATCTGCAATTACTTCAATTTCCAGAACAGTATGTTTAATAATAAAATGTATTTTGCAGTTAATTTTCATGCATATTTATACATGTAATGTCCTGGGGACGCAGATGGCACCTGTTCAGCAGAATGGCTCAAAGACACAGGAGCCAAAACAAGCCATTTCAGACAGAGGGCAAAAACAGTTCCTGCATAAAAGGCCCATTATAAGGAAAATAAGACGAGTCCCAGAAAATCTAAATCTGAAATTATGAATAAAATGGCTGCAAAATCTGCTCTGTCTTTGCAGATATAATCAAAGGTTGCATAGATGCATTCTGTACTACTGTGGTGCATGGGTGCAGCAGACATGCTTTATACATCTCCTGACTGTACTGTCAGGGAGATGCTGACTGAGGACAGGTGGCAAGAGATTTAACTCTACAGTATTGCTTTTCTTCCAACCAAATTAAAAGAATCGACACAAGCGCATTAGCACAACTGCTAGTTGCTACGCTCTGTGTGTCCAACTGCACTCATTGATCTGCCCACAACCTCCTCCAGTTGAAATGGAATTGTGAAATTAAAGATCTTAGAGTAGACAGATAAAGGATTTTATGCCACGTTTAGCCTCAGCATTCAGATATAATGAACAGAAGTGGTCCCCGTAGAATGTGAATGTATTGGCCAGGGGTACATTTTGTTAAAGCTCTAGCATCAGATATGTTTAACTTAGAGGGACACATGCTGCATGAACAATTGAACATGCACTCTGCACAAATCTCAGCATAATGGAATCACTTCTGAACTATACAAAAGCCCTTTTTTTAAGCCCTTTTTGTGTACCTTAGTATTTTCCTGATCATACAAAATGCATTTTAAAGCTTGGAAAACTTCCCCTTACAATAATACCATTAATTGCACAGAGCCAAAAAAAAAAAAATCAAATTTTGGCACGGGGTTAACACTGGATGGATTTCTTTTTGGCATTGGTACCAAAGCACAGGAAAAAACCCTCACAAAATGTGTTACTGTAGAAAATGATTATGAAAGGGTTCTGTTTTTCCATTTTTGTACCAGATCAGATTTGAAACCTCAAGCACATACTGCTTTCAATTCAATTCAATTCAGATTTATTTATATAGCGCCAAATGACAACAAAGGTCATCTCGAGGCATTTTACAGTGTGAGGTTTAAGACCTTACAAAATATAAGTATATACAGAATTTGAAATATTAAGTCAACTGCCTGGACTTCCTTACTGCTAAATAATAAAGCCAGCTACCAAAACACCCACAAATATTACGATGACTCTTTGAAAGTAGTCTTGGGTGACTCAGTTGAATCAAATGGTAGTATTTTATTCACATTATTATGTGTACTTGTGTATGATCAGCCAAGCATGTGAGCAAAGTTAACCCAAAGTTAAATGTACAGTCTTGCCTTAGGTGGATTTAACGTCTTTATTAGAACCTGTCATGGTAGCTTTGTGGGCCCCAGGCAAATATACCCAGTGTCCTGAGGCAGAGTAAACATGCTGTCCACCCCAAAACACACTTCTTTGAACATATAAAAAAAAAAACCTCACAGCAGCCGTCCAATTTTAAACTCACATACTAAATGTAATGTTTCTTAGTTTGTGGTTAATCAAAATTATAGTTGTGTCCATCTGCCTAACACCAACACTGGTGTAGGAGCAGCTTCTTGCTAAAAATAAACTGTTGGAAAAGGCTTTGTCTTTACTTTGAGCTTTTTAAAAGTTGCACTAGGGGATCCACTGAGCCATGACTCTTCATTTCGCTTTGTGTTCACAACAATGACATCATCTGTCTGCAGCAGTACCTCCATTCTGACCTCTAATTGGTGAGGCAGTGTGCGCCAGAGGGGACATTACGCTGCATTCCTAAATGACTACTCTGGACCACTGCACAGGACATTTAGTTAAAGTTGGTCATTCTCCATCCCTGGAGAGCCGGTAAAGAGTTTGCCACATTGCCTGGAAGAAAGTACAAAGACATACAATGTGCTGTAGATGACAGGATTCCGCTGTGAGGTCCCTGGATGTAGTCAAGATGGCAGGCCGCACAACTTGAAGCTAAGTAATGCCTCACTGCATCTGGCTAATAAGCTGAAAGTAATCGTCCAGGCTTCACTTCTCTCGTTTTCCTCTATTCTTTCTAGCATAATAAGACAACATTCAGTTGGATCGAGTTTTTTTTAACTGCATGGGGAATGGGTCCCTCCTGGAACATCCGTTCATTTCCAGCATTACCTTGGCATAACATGGGTGTAAATTAGAGAAGATGGGACTGGAGCGCATTCTCAATGACCTTTTGTTTTTGCAATCACTCGATGTAAACCCATGCTGGCATTTTCATTTTCAAAAATCTGGTTGCTGTAGATGGTAAACAGAATAAAGGAAGCCAGAATTTTCATTTATTCAGAGAGATTTTTTTTGACTTACTTGTCTTAATATTTTCTAGTTGTTGTCACTACCTTTAACTTTTTTTTCCCAAGTACAACAATTGTAATACTGTACTGTACAGTTGTATTTTAAAATTAAATAATAATACATTTTGCTTGTAAATTAATTAAATTCACATATTTTGGTTAAAGTAGAGAAAAATTGTGGTTTGATTTAAAGGTTAATACACAAGTCGCTTCTTTGTCTGAAGTCACTGCTAAGTTTTTGTCTATTAAGCCAGAGTCTTCCTCTAAGCTTAACAAAATGCTGAGTGCCATCACCATAAAAATGTTTAATCAATCATCAAATTTTGAACATTTTATGGATATGTTCAAAGTTTTTCTAACTTGTCATTTATGTTGGTTATTAAAAGGTAATTGGATAGAAAAGAGAGCTGAATAAGCAGCTCCCCTCAGCTCCACAGTATTTAGTGTCTTTCAGCTCATTATTTTGTTTTTAAGTGCTCCAAACTTGCCATATTGGTCACTATTGTTATCACGAGGGTTGAAGAGCCCTTTGACGTATGTACTTATGTATGTACAGACAATATGCAACATTACTGTAGATTTTCTACTAACACTTACCTGATCAGATGCACACTGACTTTTACTGAGGGATCAAAATGGAATTGATGCTTCTATAAACAAATAAGGTGGAGCATTCAGTCACAGTCATCGCTTTTAATAATTCTCTCGTTTATCCTCTGGCTCTCTGAATCTAACAAAGTGAAGCTTGGAAGCAAGAGATGGGTGCAACTGGGTTGTGGTCTTACTGTTTCAGAAACACAAAATGCTGCACTTAGCACTTTCAAGTGTTCAAAATGTAATGTAAAATTGGTTCAAAGCTGTTGAATTTAATTTCATACTCTGGGTCATATGCAAGTGTCAGCACCAGCATTCATACAATCACTGTCATATCCAGCACCACAACTGTCTATAAATACATAGTGTTGAATAAGCATTTGAAGCTTTGGCTTGTTTTGTCAAGAAATTGTTCATTTATATAAGAAAAACATCTTCACTCCAATACAGCAGACTTGCTAAAACCCAAATATAAAAGTGGTCTCTAGTGTAAATTCATTAAACTTAGTTTAATCCCAATGTTAAACTGGGAAATAATGTTATTCTATTGTCCTCTTATGTTTGTGATTAAAAGTGAGACAGATTGTTTGGCTCATCCATAAATAATAAATACAATTCACCATTTTAAACCCATTATATTTCCATGTGAAGTCAATGGTGACTTTATTAACTGCCCTTTCTGTTAGGCTTGTCTACAGTAGGTTGTAACACATACAAAATGCTGGCTTAGGTTTCTAACTATAGTGAAAATATTACAGGAATATGATTCACAAATGCTTTGAAAGTTTACATTTAAATTGCACTTCATTTTCAAGCTTTTTCAAAATTTAACCTGTAAGCATTTTAATGGTACAAACTAAAGTGATAACCAGAGCGTGTGAGTAAAGGTAAGCACGGGCAAAAGTCAGCCGTTGTGAGTAATTGTTCTTTATTTCATTGTGATGTAAGGCTATAGCCTAAGTTAAAAGTTAATTACATGCAGATTTTTCCCCATTTTTGGAAGGAGAGTGGGGCAGAATGAAACCTGAGTTGAGTGCTGAGCCATAATGAGTGGAATGGCCTGGTGCGGCTTTAAGCGGGGCAGCGATGCAGGCAAAGAGTTTGGAAAGCAAGGAGTAGGAATTCTCACTGCTCCACTCCAAAGATGACGTTAAGTGCCCTTCATACCCATATTTATGCTTCAGCAAACTGCACCTACCGCTAGGATGAGAGATGCATATCATCAACTGAAATTTTAACCAAGACCAAAATCTTTTTATACCCCTAACCTAAGTTATTTTGTGCTTAAATGGGGCACGCTCCATGTTCATTATTCTGACAATCATTACAATCAGGCATATGAGAATGGCCTACTAAGAACATCTAAACTGATAGAGAAATACTGAAGATCTGAAATGATTTTATCAGGAGCTTTAACAGAGTCCAGAGTTATATGTACATATTTTACATCAAGGTTTAATTCTTATATCAGGAACTTTTGTTTGAGTGTCACACTTCAAATTACTATACAAAGGTACATGCATTAGATCCATATCAAGACTATCAATTTGTCAAGGGTATCACTAAATTCACATTGTTAAGTGCAAACACAACAAAATAGACTCTGTTAGCAGGCACATTTAAATATAATGGTTACTGAATGTTACAGAATGACATTCTTCAATGGTTCTGTATAATTTCATACTGCCTCTGGTGTGTGACAAGTTCGAAACACGCTTTATGAGTAAAGCTGCGGTCTTTGTGTATCTGACATAATGAGAGCTCACTAACAACTAAATGAAATGCTCATCTAATGAATCCCTTGCTGAAAAGACCTGGCAGCTCCTCTGTGTCTCCAACAATAGGAACAAATTTGCCAGTTGTGACCTTTTCAACCTTTTCTTATGGTTTCCTGTATGAGAATGAACAAGACCTCTGAATGACGAGATTGTTTACTGTTGTCTGTAAATTAAGTGCAGCAAATATTAAAAGATATCCCAAAATAAAAAATCTTCAGCTGCACGTCTTTAGTTTGTATCCCTTCTGTTTGGAGCCAGTGCATAAATGTATAAAGCTTTGCAAAGAATGACTAGATCAGAACATTAAACTATAATAAATAGGCTGTAAAGATTCCTGCAGTGCTCTGCAGTGATGTGTGCACAACAAAAGAGTAGATGGGTTGATTTTTCTCTTTTTCTCTTAATCTACCTTCCAAATGTAAGCGATCAGCTGCATTTAATGATTTTAATCCTTTTTGTAGTCATGCTAATTATAAAATGGGAATGGCCCAATTACACACCTTAATTAGCACATAAACACACACACACTCAGCCACAAACAAATCCATTCTGCCATCTGAGTGTACTGTGTCTTCCTCCCAACCTTATCCCCCACATCTGCTACAAGCTCTCTGCCTTTCTTCAAGGTGACTAATTTCATTTCCCTGATTTGACTGACCTTTGCCAGAGTTGTTTTGATGGCAACGATTTCCTGTCCATTTGCCTCAGCAGTTGCAGCAAACAGAGTAAGTGTAGTGGTCTGGTTTATGTTCCGAGCTCTCAGATGAAATGCGAAGTGAGCTGTAAAGAGATCCTTGTGTGTTACTGAGGGCTACATTGCAGGAACAGGTGAAGCCAAACAGACTTTGGGACGACAGTGAATATGCTATAATATGAATATAAATGCTAAAGTACTGTAAAAGAGTCCACTTGAATTTTAAATCTATTATAACAACAGTATGAGTGGTCAATCCCTGATTTCTGTCTTGTATTACTAAGAAAAGAAACAATATGTGATGTGAATGGAACCAATGTTTGTACATTTATATTTAGCCAGGCCAGCTGACAGTCTTGGCTGGGCCCAGGACAGGACAATCTTAGCAGCAGACTGCTGCTGGAGTCAAACCTCCCACACTCAGCTGTTTATGTCAGAGAGAACATGTTGTGTCTTTTCTACAACATTTCTACACATTAAAACTAGAGCTGGACTGGACAGTTAGGTCATGTTAGAGGCAGGTAAACGTTTACATGCTGTTTTTTACCTTTGCTCTATAATGACGTGACTACCCGTCGCTTCCTCCCCCGCTCCACTTGTTCCAGCCTCATCATCATCATCACCTGGTTTAAAATATTTTCTCATAAAATCCATCAAGCCTCTACTTTCCTCTTCTCTTCTCTTCTCTTTTCTTTTCTGCGCACAGGACTTATGCTGACCGGACATTTAGACAATTTACTGCAGAGTGCAGAGTCAAAGGTTGTTGTCTGTGACCAAACCATTTCTGTGTAGGGGTGGGGGTATTATTGACACTATTTCAAGGACAATTATGAAGAAAAAAAACACTTTATGTCATTAAAATATTAGATATTTGTATTTAGTCATTTGGCAGACACATCCATCCATTTTCTAATCGAGCCCTGGTCCTTCTAGCTGTGAGGTGACAGTGCTAACCACTACACCACCATGCTGCCCCCACATTTATCCAAAGTACCAAAAGGTGTGCTGCTTCATTCTGAATCATGTACATGAAATCAGAACTCAGACATTGCAGGTTCTAATAATAATGTAAGACTGAACTGTTTCAGCTAACACACTTCATCATGCAACATATCACGTGTTGATTTGTCCTGTATCATTTAAAACTTACCTTTCTCCACATTAAAATTGTGATGAGTAGCTATGGAGGACTGACCAACAAGCTGACATCCTAAATGGAGAGGGAAAGATGTGTACACAGAGTAATGTAGATATAATTGAGACATATCACATGCTTGCAAACATAAAACTTATAGCACTATAGGGCATCAAACTCTTAAAGCTGCAATATGCAATTTAACATGTTAGCAATAGAAGTGCAAGCATGAGATTTGAAGGCCAACCCTCCCTCTTTCTGCTCTGCTACACTCTGCCTAGCACTTAACACAGGCATCGTTATGAAATTACAAAAAATAAGATTGCTGTTCGGTGAGTCTGGGTCACAGGCCCTGACACAGAACAGACATTAGACTAACAGCTTCAGAGTAATGTCCAACTGAACCTTGTGTGAATAACAAGTCCACTAACTTTAACACCCACACAGGTTGTTTGTCCCAGCCCTCTCATACAACAAAAGTCACCCCCACGTACCCATGCAGGGGTTTTTGAAAATGCACTCATTCTAAGGCGAGGGACTAAAATGGCAGCTGCCATCTTGTACAATGGCACCAAAATGGTGTATAATAATACTTATTTTCACCCTAAACAGACAAAAACAATCGTGCAGAGTGATTTGGTTGGCATTAGGCCTAGAAATGTCTGGGTTAGGGTTAGGGTTATTGTCCAGACCTGATTGTCCAGACATTGCTCAAAATAGATTAAGAAAGCACCCTTCCAGCAATAAGATCAGTTTTGGAGGGAATTTTGTTCCGTTGCTTTAGGTACTCTACCTTAGTGCTACTTTACTACTTTACGCTATTATGCTACTTTGTGTTATCATCCTTGTTTCTACAAGATGGAAAAAGTGTCAAAGTACATGGCTTAATTTAATACAGTGAACTAGCAAGGTTTTCATCTATACATTTTATCATAGTCTCAGTAATCCTTTTTTATCTACTGTGTCTCATAATATCAATTGTATCATAATAATTTCAATTGAATACCAACTATTGTATATGTATAGTTCATTTTAAAAATGCTTCAGTAGAAACACTGAAACTGTCATGACTTTAAATTTGACCTAGAACTGTGAGCACATAAACATTCTTAAATGCAATATTAAATTCCCCAAAGCCGTTCTCTTTTTCTGTCTCCTGTAAAAAAAAGAGCCTTATTAACAAAGGAAAGTGCCAGCTTACAGTTCTTTGCTCTATTGCCTCTGCATTCAGTGAGATTCCTGTGGGCTGTGCAAAGTGTACTTCTCATGGGAAGAGTGTCTTTAACAAAGAGCCTGTGTGTGGCAATGACCTGCACCACAAGCAAGCAATTTCTTATTCTTGAATTTGAAAAGCAGAACACAAAACAATCTTTCTTATTGCTGGAAAAAATGATATTAGAAATACACAGTATAATGTGAGTACATTGCTGTTTACATTTCAAGGCTATTTTTCTATAGTATATTTTCTATATATTTCTATAGAACCCAAAGCTGATGGATCATTGCACAGAAATGTCTTGTACTGAATCAAAGTGGCTCACATGGTTCTGTAAGAATGAACACAAGATTGGAACAAGTGGAAAAGGTTCAAAAACATGTAAAAGACAGTGGGCTGCCAGCATCTGCATCAGATTATTTATGTCAACTTTACTCTCACAGACAGCAAAGATGATTTCTTAGTTTTATTCCGAAAGCTAACCTAGGTGGTGCGTCTCAGCTAACTGGCCATTTGTTTGGACAGCACAGAGTTTATTTGGTTAAATATTTGGATCAGATGTTTCTGCGTGATTTGTGCAAACATTTTATTTAAAATGCACTTCGTATTAAACGCATCAGGAGGTTGTTTAATCCCTTCAATTACTTTCCCAGCCAAATTGTAACTAATTACAGCTATCCACAATCAGCCTGAGCTGGCAAGCTATTTAATTAGGTGAAAGACATGATTTAATATGTGGGAAACTAATTTGAACTAAAACCCAGCAAAATGGCACAGTTATAGCTGCCGTCATTATAGTAACATGTGCTGTTTCCTAGGTTTTATGTGGCACCAAAACCCATCTCCCCAGTTTAGACTTTTTTCTTCTAGTGCCTTGGAGTGTTTTTTTGGTATCAAATACTGACCTCTTGTAGGGTTTAAATGTAGCTGTAGAAGTGACCACAGCAGCTCTTCTGTACGAGGAATGCAGCTGACATCTTTTTACAGTCACCTTTTAGGCCTACGGGGGTGAGCATTAGATGTTAAAAGATTCTGGGCAGTGTAGTACTTTAACCTCTGACAGAAGACATTCCTATTTCTTGTTCCTGATGAAAGCTATATGTGATGAAAAGAAATGCACTTTTCTTTTCCTGTGCATCAGTTTTAATCCACTGTTAACAAGGAATTTGTTCAAGCGTTATGAGAATGCTAGATATATGACTAATGTTTGAACAGTGAAACATACAGTAGTAAAACACAATTTATTTTAAACATCTGGGAATCACACACCTTTATGGAGCCAGTGTTGTTTACGAGGAAAATTGGCTTCATTAGAAGCACACTGGCTACACACAGTAAGTTAGTGACCTCAGGATAGCTGTATTATAATTGGTTTAAGGAGCACCTCTTTAGGACATGCACATACCATTAGTCAGTGTGAAAGTGTGAAAAAAAAAGGTTTTATTTTGTGGTTGGCCTTAGAAAAAAAGTCACTAATAGTTTAACACACATTCTCTGAGGGGCTACTGAGAGAAATCAGTTTATACACATGAAATCCTGTCGAAGCTTCCTGAAACACAGAACTCACAGAACTGCCCGTCTTCCAATCCCAACAATCCCCCAACCAGTGTAAACCTGCCTCAATGTCTAATTATTATTAGCTATTAACTATTAAAACACTATTAAAAGACTTGTGTCCAGGTGCAGACTCCGGGGTTAAAGGTCTCCTGTGTGACTTTGACATGTCTCTAGTCATTCCTCAAGTTGTAAAGACTTATTGTGCTTTATGCTATCTGTAGTTCTCACCTGAAGATCCAACACATCAGTTCAGTTAGTCCTGGAAACATCCTTATTTACAAGGGACGACATGCCACACATTTTTCAACATCTGCCACTAAAGGGGTCACACCTGCAATATTACAGCTTGCTTATCTTACTGTCTTTAACCTGCCAGCTCTTAGCAGGATATAACCTGTGAGTGACAGGTAGGTATATTACATTTTACTGCCCTGCAATGGAAACACGATGTGATTGGACTCTAATCGGGTACAGGCAGTGGTATTCTTTTACATGGCGAGGAGCTCAGTCAATGCACCGGCAGCTGATAGGAATAATCTTTAAATGGGGGGCATTTGTTGCTGAGCTCCAATGGCCACAGCTACAACAGTTGTTCATCTGGATGGAGATAAAGAGAGGCAGCCAGGGGCAGTGAATCAATTTTACCCGGTCGCGTAAAGACAACTTTTTAGACATTGAGGTGAGGAAAGGAGAACTCGAAACAATATGTGTGCTCCTGTTACAGCTCTGCAGACCATTAGGTCACTGTGCATGACAGGACGGGAAGTCTCAGGACACCACTCACCTGAACACCCAACATATCACACTGCTTACCAGCATATTTAAAAATTTGATGGAGCAGCACTTGCATTTTTCATTGATGTACAGTAGATTCACTCCAGTGCTCTGAGGGATGGCCTTTAGCAAGAGCCTCGGTAATAGGTTCCACCACAATCGAGAATAGAGTTGGGCTGTAAAAAACCTCAGCTCATTCAAACAAACACTTTAGGAGAGGATATTAAATATGCGCCGCTTATGAGATACGTACATTCAGGTCATTTCTTTGCAGGATTTGCAGTCGTTGCTCACAGACAGGCAGGGAGCCCATCTCTGCATGCAATTAGGTGAACACTTCTGATTTTCTCTTGATGTTAGACACAGTGCCTTTAATAGTTTTCTTGCATTCTTATTATTACTACTCAAGTAGTAATAGGCTCTCTGGTTCTTTCAGGTGACTTGACTGTAGATTTGCTGTTTTATTTATCCCATTCTTTGTGAGATTGGTTTCGCTCGAGGATATCATTATTATGCAGAACAGCCATGTAAAATAGGGAAACTTCACTCTTCTGAACTAGTTCTATCACACAGCCTGACCACTCTAATTGCAATGCGACTGTTATTCCACATTTTACAGTTACTGTGTGTAACTACTACACATGACACACCACAGAACACAGATCCTGTGCACGCAGAACTCGGCTGTCAATTGCATGAATATTGACGTCTCTTTGAAAATCCTATGATTTCACCTCAGCTGGGATGTTCCTGCAGATGTTCCTTTTCCTAACTGAGCAGCATGCTCACTAGTTGGGGAGAGTGAGGTGTCTTTCCCAAAGAGAGCGCTGGAGTCTCTCTGCAACAGTCTAAGTGTCAGCCTGTAGCTTATTAAAGCACTGTCAGGCTGGAGGTTTCATCCAGAGAACTCATACCATTATGAGTTGCCTGTGGCCCAGTGAACGGCTCCAACCACTGACTGCACACCAGGTGATTTAACATGACCTGAAGAAAGCGGGTCTATATGGATAATCATGCCCGTGGCCTTTCAGTATTCTTTATGCTCCTGCTCCCCGTTTGCTCTGCCATTAAGAGGGTGGATGTCTTTTGGGATCAGTGGATACTGTAAAAGAGGGTTTGGTGTGAACATTTCTCCATTAATGACGAGGTACTGAAAGAGATCTGTTCGTTTCATCAGTGGCACTTAAGAAATACAGTACTGTAAGTGTGCTCAGTACCCAGTTCTTGAAGTAGAACTATGTTTGTCATAGTTTAGTGTGGCCAAGTTGAGAAAATTGTTTGCCGCTGTTGACCTTAAATAAAAAAGAGGCATCAGTTTGTCATCAGCCAATATGACGAAGGTGAGGTTCCAATTTTCCTCAACAGCTCCAGGGGTGTCAGTAGTAAACATGTCCTAGTCTACGCCCTTAGGAAATGCTGTGATCACACGCAAAAAGTTTGAGTCACAGCATGAAATGCAGCATCCAGCTGGGTTGGGTCACATGGAGAGCCTGGGTACCTCAGATGCCACTCTGCTGCTCTCCTTCTCAGTACAAAAAGTGTGGTTCTAAAATGTGAGGCAGTTGATGGGAGAGCAGACTTCGAGCATAATTACAGTATTCGCTTTTATTTCTTCATCAGAAGCACTTATGCCTCAAGAAGACTGTAATTATGCTCTATTTAGCAAATATTCCGACGCTGTGCTGCATGCAGACAGCTAAGTGCAGGCCCTTATTACCCGCAATAAGGTTGTTTTATCATCATATTATTTCTCTTTCTACTTAAGACATTTGATAGATTGATGACTTTCTGTAGCCTGCCATTCACTGCAGAAACGAACGACCTGCAAAGAACTGAAACACCTTCAGTTTAGGAAGGTACTCATTGTGCTTTAAAATTGTTTGATGTTTCAATCTTTGATCCCAGCTGTCTCTGACAGTGAATGTGCTCAATTGGTGTGTGAGGCACCTAAAGCTGCTACCGTGATGATGATCGACGCAGTATTTCAGCATTTTAGAAAGAATAACACGGGTTGTTTGTAACATTAATTGTTGCTAGATTAGCAAATTTAATTTTGTTTATAGTGATTGTTCAGTCTGGTTTTCTTCCAGTGAGGAAAAGTCATGACAACATCGTAAAAAAAAGAAAAAGATGAGCAGATTTTTTTTTGTGTTTTTCTGCCTACTAAATTTTGAAATAACATTGGTCAAAATGTATTAAATGTGCATACAAAAAGCCATCACATTGTCAAAGCTCTTGCACTTTCCAATGTTGCTTCAGTACTTATTGGCTGGGTCTGACAATCAGCATCTTTTTATTCATATATTGTTACACATAGTGTTTGACATATACTCACCTTCTTTCTTCAGATGCACTTTTAAAATATTTAAAGCCAACCTCTGCCTCTGCTGGTTCACGTAGGGATGCTATGGCCTGCACCTCTGCACAAGCAAGTGATGCCACTTAGTCTCTTTATTACTGTTTGTGAGGTTTTTTGAAATTCTAAAATAAAGAGAATCTGTAAGACAAAAAGCTTTGTAGGTTCTGTGTAACGATATGAACACAGTGACTGGTAGTGGAAGTGGTTGTGCTGCAAGCAGCACCAGCTAAAATCTTGCCTAGGGCACCAAATTGGCCAGAGCCAGTTCTGACAAGCAGAGCATCCAAAGTAGAACCTAATTGGTTTGATGGAGGATTTGACTGTCCTATCTAGGCCTACATGATTTCTTAGAGGCTTCTTTAAAATGGTAAGAACAGGTGCCTTGAAGAAAGAATCCGTACATGACTGTTTTTGGCTGTAAATTAAATGTATTAAATTTAAATTACACAATATTTAAAAGGCTTCAGTCAAAAAAGATATTTTTAAATGAGAGCCTGTTAAAATGCCTAAATGGTTAATTTTTCCTCATCAGTCACTAAAAATGCACAAAGATTTAATAGATTCATGTACAAATTGTTCAACTGGTGCCACTCAAGTGTATGAAAAAAAACATATTTGTAGCTGCTTCACAAGAACCTACAGTACATAAAACACGTCTTAACGTGGACTGTCCACGTGGAGCCAAATCGTTGAACACACCATATAGACTTAGAAAGTGATGAAATTTACATCACACATCAGTAGCATTTACCTGGTAAATACGTGGAACATTTTACTTATAATAACAAAATAAATACAGAGAAACTACAGCTGCAGTACAAAGAAAAAACTCCACTGTTACCCTCAACACAATTACATTTCTTGTAGTTGTGACCAATTTAAGCTGGTAAAAACAATTCATACAATTCAGTTAAATCACCTCTCCAATTTAAAGTTTAATTATGTGCTATCTACAAATTAAGATGTCTTACATAAACATACTAGTGACTTTATTAGGTACCAATTAATATACATATATTTTTTATATATTTACTCGGTAAATGCTTAGAAATTAAAGGACAGTAATGAAAGAATTACTAAAATTATAGCTGTTGTTTTCTCATATAATGTAATCTCATCTAAGAATCATGTTATTTTACTGAACCAGTGTGTTTCTATGTACATACAGTTGACTGACACATTTTGCACTGTTTTCCTAGCTTGCTGTGCTACATATCATCACATAACTTCCTGACTTGGATTGTTAATGGGACAGATTTGGTGCTGGTCTTTCCTGAGATTTTCAATAAAAGTCCAAGTTATAACCTTTTGGCTCAATGACACTCTCCATAACTACAGGTTCACATTGCCAACTCATTTCACCAAAATTATAGAAAAGCCTGTGGGCCAGAGTGTGACTGTGAATATAAATCACAAACAGGCTTACATGTAGTCTCATGCTGCTGAATAATAGCAGGCTGTTTATGTGTGCCTTATTAGATTGACATGGTGTGTGGACATGGGCAGGTGCGACCAGCATGGGACGGCAGTCTATAAATAAAGATGTGAAGCCATTTAAAATGGCAAAGAGGTCTCAAGAACATGACTTGGCATCACATTTAATTCTGCTGTTAGGAATCTACATCTTCTAAAAGGTAGTGGCAGATGGTGGTGTGAGGCACTGGAGCAAGTGTAGGCATGTAAATACATAGGGATTCATACAAGTGCACGCAGGAAGCACAGAAACACATGTAGGTAGGTTTTGTTTTAAAGGGGTTTTTTGAAATTTCTTTTTTGCTTTGTTTTTGCACTACGGAGTCCGGGAGGTGCCATGGGAGGAAAAAACTAATTTGTATACACAGATAAACTGACTACAAATTAGGAAATCTGTGCGCACACATTATGCACACATGCTCTCAATTTATTGCCTTTTGTTTTTGGTGTCAGACAGCCACTTTCAAACTCAAGTCTGTCCCTCTCTGGTGGATCAATTAAAGCCACAAAATCACTATAGTTCACAATTTAATTGTCTTTAAATCAGGCTTTTATAAACTTTACATCTCAACATTACTGAGAGAATCACAATATTGCATCCCGAATTGCAAGTGTTAGCCTAAACTAACTATACGGTGTATCCATTCACTCGATGTTGTAGCTGAAATCTGATATCTGACTGTTCATCATAGAGTAGAACCATGCCCAGCGTTGTTGGGGGCATTTCATTCAGACAGATGTGTGCATACAATCTTAAAACACATGGTAATAAGGCTGGTAAATTGATTGATGCTCAGTGCTCGCTGACACGCACAAGGCAGACAGATGTGTTCAGATGCGGACACTTCACACTGTGACATGGACAGAAATAGCCCTTGTTGTCGTCTACAGTTGGTTATTATAACATTTTGTTCTTAGGCCAATTTAAAAAACCTAGGATACAATAACTAGACAAAGTATTCAACAGTTGTGATATGAACACTTTGACTATGGGAGCTTGAAACTAATACAGGTGTCTCAGTGTCTTCCCTCACTAGTCCCCTCCTTGCACCAGTTTTTGAGGACGCCCTGGCTGTACACATGTCCCATATTGCTTCTGTTAAATATTAATGATGGATTTAACTGTACTCCAAGAGGTATTCAGTGACATGGACATTTCTATATGGATCCCAATCCCCTGACTTGTGCTTTTTTGTGTTAGCTGGAGTGTTCTTTATGGTGTAGTATTAGTCCACGTTACTGTCCAGTAACTAGACTTTTAAGATACAGATGTATTTATACATGATCATTAAAATCAATCTTTTAAACACATTCACTGGAGGTGATCACCATTTAACCCATAGTGTGACTTCTTAAACTAACTGGCTGCACCAGTAATGATTTTTCACCCATTTTTAGTTTAATATTTTTAAATAATTAATTAATTAATATTATTCTGTAGAGGTCTGTTATGTAGCGTCACCAGGCCTGGACAATTCAAGTTAAAGGGGGTGTTGCAGACACCCTTCTTAAACCTCCCTCCTTAATCTACACCAGGCCTCCTGGTTTTAGTGCCCATGTGACCTCTTAACCCCATCTATGGCAGGATGGCATAGATAAGGGGGGGGGTTTCACATATACAAGGTACTTTCCCATGCACATCTCCAGACCTGGGCTGTGTGAATTTCCCCTCTCAGGACATTTCCCCCACTGCTTCAAAGAACATGGAGAACCTCATCAGGGGTCAACTAAGGGGGAAAACCAACTCCCCCTGAGTTGACACTGTCCAGAGGGACAACATAAAACTTCACTTTTGACCCCCTGTTAAGGAAGGTCTGATCATGGACTGAGAGCATCACCATATGGA
Source organism: Ctenopoma kingsleyae (assembly GCA_032353495.1). Taxonomy (NCBI): domain Eukaryota; kingdom Metazoa; phylum Chordata; class Actinopteri; order Anabantiformes; family Anabantidae; genus Ctenopoma; species Ctenopoma kingsleyae. Next base: position 29,005,441 of record JAUBNQ010000012.1, read on the forward strand.
CATGAGATGAAGAGGTTGGAC
>JAUBNQ010000012.1:29037919-29060599 GCA_032353495.1 Ctenopoma kingsleyae
GTCTGTTTCTAATGGTTTGGTCAGAGACATTCACGCCAGTGGCCCGCTGGAGGTCACTTTGTAGAGCTCTGGCAGTACTCATCCTGTTCCTCCTTGCACAAAGGAGAAGATACTGATCCTGCTGATGGGTTAAGGACCTTCAATGGCGCTGTCCAGCTCTCCTAGAGTAACTGTCTGTCTCCTGGAATCTCCTCCATGCTCTTGAGACTGTGCTGGGAGACAGCAAACCTTCTGGCAATGGCACGTATTGATGTGTCATTCTGGTGGAGTTGGACCGTCTGTGCAACCTCTGTAGGGCCCAGGTATCGCCTCATGCTACCAGTAGGGACACTGACCCTAGTTAAATGCAAAACTACTGAAAAGCAGTCAGAAAAAGATGAGGAGGGGAAAAAATGTCTGTGGCCACCACCTGTTAAACCATTCCTCATGTTTTCCGCAGTTAACCCTGCTGTAGGATCAACATCATTTCTTTGTAGAACATGACTCAGCTGCTGTTTAACGCCCAGTTTACACAAATATGGTGAAAAATGCATGCGTCTCGTAACATTAACTATGACCAGGATGGTTCCAAAATCTTTTCCATGTTGGTTTAGTTGCCCAAACCATGTGTTTTAAAAGGAAAAAGTTAAAGCCAACTAGACGTTAAACCGTACTAACAGCAAAGTTTAAAGAACGGACATCTGATATTTAACTAAAAATGTACTAATTGACTTATGTTTTAAGAGCAGTATAAATTAACCTTGATTTGACATAGAGTACTGCCTTTTACTGACAGCACTTCAGTCACTCATGTTGATAAAAGCAACGCTCACTGATTGAACTGAGAACTCGACTTTTCCACCAGACTGATGGTTTTATCTTCATCAGTTACATACTAGTTGCCAAAAATGTCACATATCAGACAGCACGGTGAGGTGGGAAATCACGTACAGTACTTTCAGAGACATGAGCTTTCTTTCACAGTGACAGTGCAGCTGTGAGTCACAGACACACCTTCACCTCGTCAGCTTGTCCTGCTTGCCCCGCTGACATACCACGACACTTGCTTACGGCGCAGAAAGAGCAAAGTCTCAGCTGCTCTGCTGCTAACCTGAAGTCGTCACTGAGGCCACAGTACATTGCAAGTGACACAAAGTCAGAACCTAAAATCTCAGTATAGACAGGGCTAAATCTTTCATGAATTTATCATTTCTTATTCATAACAACGCTCTAGCCACAATTTCTTTTTTTCCCCCAGCAGACATGCAGTTGACAAGAGAGGTCCATAGTGTATGTGTGTGTGTGTTTGACCTTGTGGGTGCAGTTAAAGTTAGAAAGTACAGAGCTTATTTAAAACTAGAGGAAACTGTTGTGACTGGGTTGTCCTGCAGGAAGCCATGCTCTGTTTAGCAGCTGGCATAAAAAATATAGACGGCAGATTAAACAAGGGACGATCACTTAAATGATTTGCCTGTGGACTCCAGCATCGAGGGATTGGTGGAGCACATTACCTCTCCTAATACCAATTCCATCATATCATGGTCTTACCATCTGTCAGTGATTGTGTAACCTTTCATAGTCATTTCTGTCAGTTGGTTCACAAAACGTTCAAATTAGACTAAGTGTAATAATTTCTGTATTGTTTTACTGCTAACTCTTTCCAAGTGTCCTTTCAATAGTTTGGGTGTCTAGTTCCTGCTCTACCCGACCGAGCCTTTTCATGGTGCAAACAAAATGTCTGGATGGTGTCCTGCTGCATTTACAGGATCCTGTCTCAAACCACGTGGGCCTCTCTCTTCTTTTCAATCATGCATCTCTTTGCTATCCAGCGGAAATAATTCAGTCTCAACATAAACATCATGACAACATGAAAGTCCAGCAGGTCAATTATAAAACGCTTTAAACAATAGTATGTCTGAGTTTCTGTTCAGTACAGATTAGCAGTCCATGGAAGAATGAGGCAGAGGGGTGAAGTTAAGCTTTGGTTGTGAAGCTGAACAGAAGTTAGGCTGTGACTACAAAGACACCAAAGAGCACATGATTCCCCTTAATTCCCCTTAACAGAGCCTGAGAGACAGGAAGAGACAAAAACAACTAAACAGAGTCCTGGACAAAGTTTTCTAAACTTTCTAAAAGGACCTACATGAGTAAATGGCACAGTGGTTTAATTGCACCAGTCACTAAAAAGAACCACTACAATTGTGTATCAATGAGACGTTTTTTTCAGCTTAAACGCTTGGACCCTGTTCTCTCCCAGTGTTGCAGACAGAACGAGAATCAGGTCAGTTTACGTCTGTTACACCGTCAGTAAAATACTGCATGCTATTAGTATGATAGACAATGAAGTCTTGGTGAAAAATTCACACTAATGCTCAGTCTGGATGCCTGTTTATAGAGAATAAATTGGTATATTTTCAACATCATTATCATGCTGTTCAGTTCACTGCACTTACGCCTTGTAGATAAAAGTGTTGTCATCCTGGAAGACACTGCAATTAGTGAAGAAATGTATCATGGGGAGAAAGTGGTAACTCAGAGGCATCATGACAATAGTGATTAGACTTGTTCCAGCGTGCTAAAGAGGAAGTGAAACTCCTGCATGGTATCAATGGACATTCATTGCAAAGACACAGTAATTACATTATATCATTCACATTGCTTATGAAGATTTTCTTTCCCTGCTTTTGCTCTTTTAGTGAATCTGTGGTTTAATGAATGAAATGCAAACTATACAGTATTTCAACTTGTCTTGTAGTGTCTGAGTACTACTACTTCCATCATTATGGATGTTAAAGTTGTGTCTTTCTCTCTAAAAAGTGACAATTTATTTTATAAATCACTCTACAGATTGACAAAAGTCCATCTGAAATGAATTCGCATTCAGTCTTTTTCGCTTGTGAATTATTTAAATGGTGGAATTGAGGTTGGTTAGTGACAGCTGATGTGAGCTGATATGTTAACCAGCAACTGCTAAATCATCAGCAAAACAGGAAATTGCTTTGTGACTATTTCTTCACTTTGCTAACAAGCCAGATAACACACTAGAAATTTCAGTTTGCATTTGTAAAAGTTATTGAAAGAAACGAGAGTCTTTATGCTATATTCACTATGTTACTATGATGTTCAACTATGCTGCTTTCACACATGCACTGGAACCCTGAACATATCTAGACTTTCTCCAGGTGGGCTGCATGTGTAATGGTTATGTGAGCCCATGTATGAACACAGCAGGTAATTGTCTGAGGGATTCACAGTGAGCGAGTGGACGTTCCCTTTCCCTTGATCTGCTCAGCATAACATCATGAAGTGTGGAAAATATTAAAAACTGATTAATATGACACCTGCTGACCAACTAACAGGAAAAAAATGTGAAAACATTTACAGGACTATGACCAGCTCCAGTCAGCAGCATACACAACAACACAACAGTACGTCTCTGTGCTAACTGAGCTCTCAAATGTCAGTCACCTGCTGTCAAGAAGCCAGAGGCTCAGCCCAGAGGCTTGAAGCTCGGAAAAAACTATGCTCCAATTTATCCTGTTGAAACGGTGTATGTAATATAGCTTATTATAATGGCTATTGATGGATTAGCTGTAGAACTGAATGGATTTGCATTTTTTAACCTCACATTTGCTTGGAAAGAAATCCTTTGCTTTAGAGTTCAAAAATGGGACTTTTATAAGTTTTGGCTTCAATGTTGAATCGCAGAATTGAACTGGACTCCACTGACGTGACTACATCCTTGATCCGTTGTTCAGTCTAGCTGCACTGTGTTGAGCTGTAATGCATGTGTGCACACTGCAGCCTCCACAAACGCCATTTCACAAGACTAACTCGCACAGCTGTATTTGCCAGCACGTATATGACCTTCCGTGTTTGGCCTTTTGAATAAGTTCCTTCTGTGGATGCATATTTCCTAAGGATAAGAGCTCACTCACAGTCTGAGGACAAAGCTCTCAGAACAATGTGACAGTAATAGGGCTAAAACATTACATGCCAACAATGAATGGTGGAATTAGATTAACGCCATATACCACATATATCTGTCTAAAAGATGAGTCCCTGCTCCCGCATTAGAGGAAAACCTGACTTTACATGTTTAAACATGTGGAAACATTTAACTGAGTCAGTTATGGGTGGTGGTATACAGAGGCTTGCTGATATTATTGCTTTTGATATTGCGTGTCAGATTAATTCTAGTGTAGAAGCACAGTGTGTGTCTGCAAGCTTTGTCATATCAAACATACTGTTGATGAATGCCTGCTGTCACTACAAAGCCTTAAGCCTTTCCTCACACTGACTCAGAATCCCAGGGCTGTTGGGAAACAGTGTAAATACATTACCCCACGAGAGAAGGAAAGTCATGGCTCTGGCTTGTCTTGTTCTTAAATACATAATTGTTATGAGCTGAAAAATGACCAAACATGTACTTTAAATCAGATTGAGATGTCTTAAAGATCAGTTTTTCAAAGTCAAAGTATTTATGCTGTGTATTGACTTTTTTACTATCAATACTTTATGATATGACAATATGACAAGATGTGTCATAACATTTGTCATATCACAATTTGAATAGGTACATTTTAGTAGATATAAACATCAGCGTTTGGAGTCAGCTGGCAGCTTTAAAACTCACATCTTCGATTTATTTCATTGGTAACACTGGCCACATGTCCTTTTTGTTTTGAGATTTTGTTTGCACAAAAAACATGAATTACCTTAGTTACTAAGAATAAATTTGTTTCTGAATATGACGACCTACTGGATACTGAAAATTCCATCATTGTAACTATTGTGAATTCACAAAGTATACATAATGACAAAGTTAAAACGTTTTTTTTAGAAAGTTATTGCACACAGACCTTTGCAAATATCACTTTGGCATAAGTAACATTAACACTTGAAATTTAGCTCGGATGCCTCCCATTTCTCTTAATCACTGATGAGATGGTTCCACACCTCGACTGGAGTCCCCCTGTGGTAAATAAACTGATTGGATGATTTGACAAGGCACCACATGTTGTTGCAAAGTGTCCGAATACAGTTTTTCCATTTCCATTCATTTGCAAACATTTCTAAAATTCAGTTTTCACTTTGTCATTATGGGGTACTGAGTGTAGGTTAATGAGAAAAAAGAATGTTGTAGTATCAGGCTGCAGCATAAAGCAGACAGAAGTGAAGAAGGTCTGAACACTTTCAGAATGCACTGTATACTAGATGATGATTGAAGTAAGGCATTAGTTTTTGTGCAGAGAGTAATATTATGCAACACACACTAAATTAAGGTGTTGCCCCTAGCCATTCTGTTACTTGTGTTTTTCCAAATTAAAAATATGTAGCTTGCTTATGTTCTATTATTAGGACTAATCAGAAATGTCAAAAAGGCAAAGTGTAACAAATAACTAAAACAAAATTCTTTGAGAAGCGGCTTCATCTAAGGTAGTCTGAGGCTGCTACTTATGACCCAGAGCTAAACCGCAAACCAAGAAAAAGCATCATCATGGAATGTACAGTGCTGCAATGATCTCTCTTTACTGCCAAGTGAGTTAAAAAAGGATTCTTAGGCCTGCAGCTCACAGGGGGACAATTGATGAAAATATCCAGGACCACTGGGCAAAATAAGGATGCTGATATGAAAGCATAAAGAAGGTCAGTACAGACAGGAAACATCTCTAAATGTAATATTAAACAGAGGATTGTTTCAAAAGCAGACACAGGCAACACCCTGTTGGCGATGGTGTGTACACTACATGGCTGATTTATTACTTTTTTAGCTGTGAACACAAAAGTGAGAAGCTTTATATCCTAAGCAAACAGTGCTACAGGGCCTCTGAGATTATATTCAACTAATTAAGTGTATTGTACTATATACAAAAGTCAAGATGACAAAAATAGCATTTCCTGCATTTAATACATCAGTAGAGTTACATTATGTGCAGTCTTCATGGGTTACATGGTTACCATTCATATTCACAGAGCTGTTATGTGCACGTTTGAGGAATGCACACAAGAACTGTGCATTTGTGCCCTATGGCTTTGGATACAATTCCAAATAATAAGCATTATAGACACACTGTTTCTCAGTATTACAGTGGGTCAGAACTTTATTAAATGATACAAGCTTCTCATAGTACAAAATGATTTATAGTGACTGAAAATTCACAGTGCTTCAATGATCTTCAGTGCTTCAGTGCATAAAGCAGCGCTGAGAGGCCACCAGTGACGTTTTCATGAAGCTGCCTTAGGGAAATTCTGAATTATATCAGTCAGCCACTGCTATAAGTGACTTTGTGAATTGAGAAACTCATACTTCTGTGAAATGTATGAGCAGCAGTGTAATGTCCTGTCCTCGCAGGCTGAGACTGCACAATACTCAAAGTAGAAAACACTATAGTGTATCGGTTCATCAACAAAGTAGGAAGTCCTCAAACTAAGTTTGCCACTCATGGTTCAGCTGGTGTCATAATAATCAGTTTTGTATTCTGGTGAGTGAAATATGATGTATGAGCATCTGCTTTCCAAATGAGTTTACACTGGAGTCAGGGCCTGATATCTCTGGGCAAAGATAATCATTTCTTGTTCTGTCTTTTAAGCTGTGAGATTGAAGAAGGTGCAGCAGAGGTGGGAGAAAGCCAGATGGATATTATGCTGACTTTTGAGGAATGGAAGGCAAACAAAAGGGTAACGGGGGAGGAAGGCAAACTCAATCTTCCATTTCAGAGGGTTTTTCTCCTTTATGTCTGTCATAGCTTTCATGTGCAGTGTCCTAATGACAGGAGGCTGGTAAACAGAGGTGAAGAACAGACTCTCCAATGACATTTTTCTTCACATCACAGCACATGCCAGTCACAAAGCAACCACACAGAAGATGAGCAATGGATAAATGCAGGGAGGGGAGAAAATAGTTGAGCTTCACTTCAGCGTAAGTACGTCTCTCTCAAGTTTTCAGATGCTATTCTGTTTTTAGTTTAACCATTAGAATATTAAAGCATTCAAATACAGACTACTAAAGCTCAAGAAGATGTGGAACAATGTCTGAGAAATAGCCTGCTGTAGGTAAGAAAGCAACATGTTTAAGATATATATTTTTAAATCACTCACTGCCCATATCCTTATTATACACAGTAAAGTGCAGGTACTTACTGCTCAAGGTTAAGCTACAGTGCTTGGTTGGAACAGGGTCGTCAGGTGAGAACCATCTCAATAACAGGTGTTTCTCTGAATTGGGCCCACTCCCATCTACTTAAGCATATATGCCAATATCTTGATCTTTCTCCTTGTGTGGTTTTCTGAAGACCAGTGCAGCAGTGGGACTCAAAAACTTTTAGAAGGAAATATCTCTGCAAAGCTTGAAGTGCTGTTCAGTGAGTCTCGGTCACAAAAGGCTTCAACACTACATTAAGATTTGGCATATTTCTAGTAAAAAAAATGATATATTTACAGAGAAGTTACATATTATAGTTTTTAGAGCCAGCAAGAGTTAAAAGTTGTCTGTCTGGATGGCTCCTGTAACCAGGCAACAAGGGCCTTGGTCAGCTTGTTGACCAGGAGCCAGAGTCTGCAGACACAAGAAAACTTTCACAAAGACAAGCATCACTTTAGCAATCAATTTGTCCTTTATTGTGTTGTGACCAGATGGGAGAAAAACACCTGGGAAAGAAAAAAACATGCAAAAGACACCGTCTGTCTGGATCTCACCAAATCACAAAAAAGGTTGTCTGGTGAAAGGAGAGAGGAAGTTTTATCTTATCTTATCTAAACAAAACAAAAGCATTATGTCTGGCAAATCAGTACGGTAACGGAGACTTTAAGGTGAAGCAAATGGAGGTACTGTCATGCTACGCAGACGCTTCGCAACTGGTGAGACCTTTCTTTCTATGATCATTCCTCCTGTTTATAGTCAGTCATTGGGGGCTCCAGTGCATGTGATGGGGTACAAAATCCACAGTTCTCATGTCCAAAACATATGATCTAAACTTTATCTTATGTTACTGTGTTAGATAGTTCAATCTTTCCAGAAATCACTTTAAGAAGAGATATTCTACTGTCCAGTATGACCATGAGAAATTATTACACCAAGAAAATCCTGTTTATATCTTCATATTTTATAGACACCTAATTATTGCTTTAAGAAAGATTTTAAAGACTGTGAACCTGCCCATACTAAACTTTCCAATGTCACCTTAATTAAACAATGTTTAAGGAATCATTTGATTATTCTATTGCAGAAAGAAATTTGCCCCTGTCTTGTGCACTGCCTGTATTTTATTGATGTTGTGGTGGCTCACTTTGCAGCCAACACTCTGTCTTCTTTGGATATACAAAGACCTCAGCCTTTAGGGGACTGTTAAATATTATATTGTGATGAACCACCTCTCATCCACTATGGTCAAGGGACCAGACACGCTTGTGGTTGACTTATGAATTCTTTTAGATTGCTGCTTTCAGGCAGGAATGGAGCCTCCCTTATAAAAAGAGCATCCACCAATCATCACACCCGCACCTGCAACTGATTAGGTTTTTGTATAGAATGTAATTGTTACATTATACTGAAACATTTTTTTGGTGAATGAATGTGGTATTTATTAACATGAAGCGATTTGCAAGAAGGTGGTTGGGAAGGAGGGAGGGTGTTTACTGTGCAGGACTGACATGTCGAAGACCCAAGTTCAAGACCAAAGTCCCCTGTGAGGTTGGGTTTAGGCAAGAGAAGTACTGAGGTTAGGGTTAGAAAAAAGATTGTGTTTTGGTTTAGGGGTTAGGGTTAGGGTTTTTAATGCAGATGTTGTGTGTGTGAAGCGACTGTGTGAAGTGACATTTTTATCCATTAACCAGTCCACAGTCTTTCAATGACCCTAATCCACTGCTGTGATCCCTGATCCCAACCATAAAGCACTTTCATATCGCTACACTCACGTCTGGATGTTAAAATGCATATTTTCAGAAAACCAGTTGTAGATTAGATATTTTGGCCGTCAAAAATACCTTACCTTACCATTTTATTCATATGTTCAGTATTAACGTATTTGTGACTTTGTCATTTACGTTAACTGTGAACATAATGATCATTACATTAACAGAAAATGTAATAAGGTTGCAATTATGTCCTGTATCAAAACATAATCAGGATTGCAGTTTTGTCAAATACGAACGTAGTTTTTAGGAGACAGGGTTGTCACCTGATATTAATTGACATGCTAATATTAGGATAATCCACAGGGTGGTTGATCAGGAAAACAGTGAAAACTGGTCAAAATGTTTTTGTCAGACAAAAGTTCAAGGAAATTAAGAAATCACAGATTTTAGTTTTTACTGCATTCAGTCTCAACTTTTCTGGAAATGGAGTGTGTTTTTTGGGGTAAGGATATTTTAGCAAAATGTCACATTGGTGATTTTAGAATTTGTTAGTGTTTTTTTTTGTCAGTCAGAGTCAGCAGTATTCCCATTTAATAGTAAGCAAGCTAGTGATACTCACGTCGAGGTAACACTAATCAAACATAAAATTTATTTTAATCAGATGAAACAATAGTACTAATATACCTGGAAAAACTTTGTCCTGTCCTTCAGTGACAGGACGGGGTTTGGTTGAAATAAATTATTGTCAGAATCTTCTCTGCCCAGTTAATCCCACTACATGGGGATGAGAGGAAAGTCAGGACAGAAACATTTTAATTTGGAAATGGTACAGTGGCAACATTGTTTTAATGTTTTCAAAGCCTTACAGGAAAATCGTCCTCTAAGCTTTGGGCACACAACAATGCTATTCCTTTGCTTTTGAATTACAGTAAAAGCTTTCTTACTGTATGCGACACTGAAGACGATTAAATTCTGTCACGCTGACCTGATCTGACACCCACTCACATTATATAAAGGAACCTGGAGGTTTGTCAGTGCCACGCTTCTGTTGTTCTGAGGCTTCGGCATCAAAAAATGAGACTAATGTCTTGTGTTATGTTGAAACACCTAGACATGATCTTACTGAGCTTCCTTACACATTTAACATAATTATTGCTACTTATGACTTTCTCTGACGGCTCTCTCCTTACCTGACCTTCGCTAACTAGGTCAGCGTCTGACTGTGAAGCATAGGGATGTCGAGACCCACATGCTGCCCTACCCATCGCCCCAAACGTCCAAGATAATCCCACCTCCTTTGATCATGATTTCCTCGTAATCCGGTTGAAAGTGCTCAGTGAAGACAGCCAGAGGCAATATGTCTGCTCGAGGTAGCATACCTGCTTCCTCTTGCAGAAAAACAGCGTTAATTACCTCTATTCGTACACTGAAACTCACCTTAGTGACCAAAGTGAAACTTAAATCTCTCATTGGATGATTCAGCAGCATGGACTGGTTGAGTACATGTTGATATAAGCTGGGAGACACAGCTGGGGAGGTGGTGGAAGCTTGGGCAGCATCCTTTGTATTCAAACTTCATTATAACTGATTAAAGTGACTTTGCATCACTGCATCATCTGGTCACATCAGATGACTGGATTAGCAGAAGGCAGGGATTTTTTTTTTTACTCCTCTGAGTTTTAACACAGACTGTGCTTTTAATCCTCACACACTACATTTTGCATACAGATATACACACATCACATAACCACAATCACCTTCCACCACCTGCAAAGATCTGACCTTTTGTTCTCTACTGGTTAAGCTGATAAAAGACAATGAACACTGACTAGGACACTGGAAGTCATTAAAAAAACTTCTGCATTAATAGATGTGTACTTTCTGTAAACCATGACAGAATAAGTGTGACCTATACAACCAACCAACCAACCAACCAACCAGTGACATATTTCCTTTTAGGTTCAAAAGAAAAACAACAACACACACCTAATTCATCCTTATTAGATCAATTCAAGACGAATCTTAGAATTTTAAATAACATATTAGTTACTATGACAACAGAAATAATGGGCAAATTATACTTTTTTGATAAAACAAAAGCTTGTCCCGCCCCTCTGTGCCTGTGATTGGCTAAATGTTCCTGGCGCAGCTAATCATCTCTCTTGTGGTGCGAACTACAGGGAGATGAGCTCCTCTTTAAAAGAAATGATCTCATCTGAAAACAAGATTTATGACATTTTGTGGGAGTTTTCTATAATTTTCTGGTTATGTCATTTTACGTTTTTCTGTATCTTCATCATCATGGATCAAACTTAAAATAAGGTTGTGACTGATGTTTGATTCATCACTAATTAACAGTTATAAAGTCACCTGCATGGAGAGAAGAGTGTGAGAGGATTTTTTCTGCTGTTAATGATACAGACGTCCTGTGACCTTCATCATTAATCTGCAGAGTGCATGTTACTGTGTCCTGTTGTTATAATACTGTGAAGTTTGGTTTTGGAGGCGCATTAATAAAAGTAAAATTCTCCACGCTTCACTGCTGCTGCACTTTTCATGTTTTCTTATTCTTATTTTTATAAATACACATAGTGATAAAGACATTATGGTTTCTAATTGTGATCACAACAAAGTAGGAAATAAAGTCAGCTCTCCTGAGAGCGATGATCAATGTGCAGCGTTATAGCTGAGAAATGGGCATTCAGCGCATAACGGAGAATCAATGTGGATGGAGAAGTGAGAATGCTCTGTTCAAACTGCACGAGAAGTGTGTATACGCTGTATACCTACGTATAAGCTGGACTACACCAGCGTGTGACACACGTGTTAATGTGTTTTGCAAGTTGGTATTTTTTGTTAACTGTGCACTGTGTTGACGAGTACTTTCAACTGAATACCTGGTATTTCACCTTAGAGCACAGCAGAGAGTGAGAGAGGGTCTGTGAGGAGCGTCTGGTCGTTATCACAACCGACAGTACAAACATTATCAGAACAGTCGAGATAAATAAGTGGATACAGGTTGATTTTATATTTTTTTTTTAGGTTACAGAAAATATTTTATACAACTGTTTTTTTAAACTAACAATCTGAGGAGCCAGTCTTACGTTAGTCAGCTGGTAAACTTCGAGTGAATGAGATATAATAGATTATCACTTCAATCCATGTACTCAGAATATAAATCACAGCATTTTGTGTTGTGTCATGTAATCGCGCAGACTGATATCGCGATTGCGATTTCGTTTCGATTAATTGTGCAGACCTCGCCCTAACTCACAACTGTCATGCTGATGTGACTTTCAGACACTTCAGAACCCCTCTTTGTCCAAAGACTAGTCTTTGAGTTCCCTATAGAACAGTGGAAGGTGCATGGATATATTACAAATTCACGCATTTCGTGAATCAAAGTGGTCAAAGCTACTGACTATCAGTGCTATTTGCATATCAAACACATAATTCCATTTACTGGGCTCCAAAAAGACCCTTGCAGGTCACATACTGATGTATATTGATGGATATAGAGCCACATCCAGACAGTTTTGTCTCATTTGTTTCAACCTGGCTTTACTGCTTTCCAGAAATCCCATGAGTCATTGTCAGAAATCAATACGTATTATTGTCAGCTGCTCTCACAACTAATGAGCAATGAACACTAATGATAGCAATCAGACTCTGCAGAATTCTGGCATTGATATCTCTATAATAATCAGTTGCCCTGAACGTGTTGCTATTTCCGCTGCAACAAGACACCAGCAATTTTGCCCTGAGAGGACTCAATACACTGACATTTGATTGTTGAAGAGGCACTGTCCATTTTTCTAAAGGGGCACATTGACCCGTTTTATTATTGTGTTATGATTGGCATTCGTTTTAAGTGGATTTATGTGTCTTTTGGTCATAGCTGTGTGCAGTAGCCATTTGCTGAATGAGATTTATGTAGTGTTTTTATCTGACTGTGACGTCTTCCTGGTGAAGCCAGCTCATTTTTCTCTTCTATGGCATCTCTTTGGGAAACTTGCACCAAGCCAAACAGATCAAAAAGGTTAACATGTAGAAAAAGCATCCAACCGTGATCAGTCAAAAAAATTCAGCATATCCATGGATGAATACACACATACTGTACATGCATGTTATATAAAAGCACAGCCACATGACTGAACTCATTCATGCTACTTTTAATTTGAAAAGAAGCAGCTGTTTTGTATTTTCTTTCATAATAATGGAGGCGTCCACATCAATTCCACCTGTTCCCTTCCCTTTTCTGAACAGTCAGCAGTGCCGGCATTGTTCACTTCCAATTTACTTGTCAACATTTTATTTACAGCCCTTTCTAAGTGTGTTGGCCAGCACCTACAGGACAAGTCCTCCCTGATTAATCCCTGTTTAGACAAGATGACTAGTGTGGAATGATCGGCCAACAGCTGTGCCAGAAAGGTGTCATTTATCACTGCTTCCTACCTGTAGCTGCAACTCCTCACCACATCTTGTTACGCTAAAGATGGTAAAGCAGTTACGATGATGGATGGATAAACTTCTGAATTTATAGATTTTATCATAAATCAAGTGTTAAAGTAAAGAGAGCTGCACCAAGTAAAGAACTGGGGAGTGTGTCAACAACAGATTTACATCAGGAAAAGCTCATGAACATTCATCACATTTACAGTACTAAGGGCAAGAACAACATGCTTTGATGACACCAATTCCCAAACCACACCAAGGGACCAAACTTTGGCAACAGCAACCTAAACTTTAAATGATGAATGATTCAAACGTCAAATGATAAATTCTTAAACCACAATAACAGGACCCGACATTTCCTGCCTAAACTCCCTACTTGATTCCCACACAAGATGTGGTCTTGGACCAAACTTTGGCAACAACAACCTAAACTGTAAATGATGAATGATTAAAATACAATAACAGGATCTGACATGTCCTGCCTAAACACCCTAACTGATTCCCACACAAGAAGGGGATCTGGTCTCCATATCAAACAGCTGGTGTTATTCTGTGTTCTATTCCATCTAATCTAATGACCCCCAAAAAACAGAATTCATTAGAACAATTTACAAGTTTCTGAGCTCAGCGAGCTTAGTGGGTAGAGCCTAAGTTAACTTTCACTCATTTAGCCTTCCTGTAGTCCTGAAAAGGAACATTAAACAGCGTGCAATACAACATGCAATAGCTGGGTATAGCAGGATACTTACACCATTCAACACCGGGGATCCTAATTCTCAAAAGCTCACAGCGTGTCTCAGCAAATATGGTCTTTACCATTGGCATGTGGTGTTGTGTGATGTTGGCTGGTAAGAGTAGTAGTACAAAGCTCAGTTGCACACAAAGTAGAAAGAAGGAAATATGAAATTCAGTCCTTCCTCGGGATATAAAACAAACTGTAAAATCAGTAGGAACTTTGAGCTCAATTTAGGGTTAATTGGTTTGACTCAACCAAAGTGTCAGCTCATTTCCATTTCCCTGCCCAATCACTTAGAAAATTAGCTACGTTAATTTAGCAACAATGTGCTGCAGGATCATATTTGTCCATTACATGCATTGTTAGAAACCTACATGCACAAAGTAATCAGAACCCACTGACCAGATCAAAACAGGGTGTATGGTCTGGGTAATACTAGAACTAAGGAGAAAAAACAGAACTAGCAAAGACATAAGCAATATAGTCTTATGGCTCTGATCTATACCACACTTAAATATAATTCAAATTAATATTATGTATACCATAAAATTAGACAGTTTAAACTGTATTTGAGTAGTGCTATGTTCTTAGACCCCAGAAGACCTGTTTGCACGTAGATTTGTTGTATCTATACTGAACAGAAACAGTTGAAGAGTTAAAGATGCACACTATGATATGGCCAATGCTCAAAAATACAGGAACTCAATCACCATAAAGATAAAGTACCTGCATGCTACCTCACAACTGAAGTCAGCTGAAATGACAGGTGCTGGTAACAGTTTTATTAAAGCAACTTTGACCTATATTGTCTGTTCTTCTCTTCTTCACTTTGAGTGTAACTGCTTATTATTGCTCAGTAAACCTGTTGCCACAGTATCCTGGAATTATATCAGTACATAAACAGTACTGGAGGACTCACTGACTCTTTCTGAAGTCCTTTCATCCCTCATTGCGACAGGTTGCCAAAATTCATGCAACTACAAAACAGTGACCTGTGCACGTGTGTAGTGACATGAGAGATGCAAAAGATAATCCTGCAAAATAAGATTTCAGTTAAAATCTCTTGTTGTGTCTCCCCAGAGGTTTGTCTTCGTTCCGGCCTCTCCACAGCTCATTTCAACCTCTGTCAGACAGTGCGGAGCATCACTTTATCATTCCCCCATCATTCCCCCATCATTTGCCGTGGACCAATTTGAATTCTCATCTCCCCTCACCATGTTTCATGATGCACAATTAGAACACAGAGAGAGTGATGCAATATTTCTAGAATAATTTTCAAGGACTTTTTCATCTGCCCTTCTCCCTGATCCCACCCAACACAGAGTATCTCTGACTTGCATTAATTTTTCCTGTGGAATTCAACAGAGAGCAGAGGGGAAAGAAATACAAAAGCCTGACATGTGGCCACTAGAACAACGTGTGAAGAAATATTCAGAGCTTTTCTCATTACTTTATTTTTGCTGCAGATTCATAGAACGGTTCCACTGGTCAACTTCTTTTACCCAGCAAACCATCCTGTGACATTTCCCCGCATTACTAATGAGACAGGCTTGGCGACAGAGACCAGTGCTGAGACCAGCAACCTGGCAGGGATTGGCCCTGAGGGCCTTTCACTCGGTCCAGATTCCTACTTACCCGCGTGAAATATTCTGCTGCTGTTTTATTACATAAAACTAAAAGTCTACTTGCCGTATTGCTCGCCGCAGGTTACCAGTAAAATTAAAAAACAAAAAAAAAATTCTTTTGGAAAGTAAATGGTGTTATCAAAAGACAAAGCTCTCTGTGCAGCTCTTTTCATGTTAACTTTGCTTTCAAAGTAATTTGAATAATGTTCGAAGTCTTCCACAGCAGACAGTCTTATCTGGACCTGTGCCATTTTAGTATTAGAATATGTGAGACATGTCACTGGTCTAACTGCTCTAGGCTCAGGGAACAGAGATGACTTGTATATTTCTGAGTAAAGGAGAAAGACTGATCATAGAAAGAGAAAAGAAGAAGAACTGAGAAAGGAAGCAGCTGAACAAGGATGTCTCCACTGTTGTGATGGCACATGGACTCGGGTCATGGACAAAGGTCTATGTGACTGTGATCATATCAGATATGTGATATATAAAGACACATTGAACAGTATGTGTACAATCCAGCAGCACACTAGATAATCTGCTGTGTAAATGACAATAACATCTGCATACACTGTCTTTAACATTCTGACTGGCATGCAGCTCATCATTACAATGTCACAAAGTGTGACAAATACAGCAGTCACAGAGGACATCATTTCTCTGTTGCAATGTTGACATACAGTACGTTGCCTGCTCCCAAGTTCTCTCAGCCTCAGGACATTTTATTCAAGTCTAAAAACATGTCTTCATGGTCCTGACGCGGCCCACGCACATTCTCTGGCAACAGTACAGCCACAGGGAGTCATTCACCAGTCACTGGTCCTTGTCATTCACCTACGTATGTGTACTGATAGCTCTATGTGAGGCCAACATGTTGTAATCCACAGTGGATCAGCAAGACATGCCAGAGTTGTTGTGATAGAAAAACAGGTGGGTAGGCAGTGACCTCTACCATGCGGTCAGACTATTCTACCACCTCGGAGGGGGCACGTTCAGGGGAAGAAAAGAGAGAACAGCTCATGGCACTCAAGCAGCAGGATACTTTGGAGTGGAAGCTGTGTATGTAAAGGCCATGATTGATTTTTCAGCACTCTTTCTGTAATTTTGTACTTCTCATCTCACTTCACTGCTATGTTGTGGATTTGTTTAAAGTGCAGTGGCCCCTGTTCCCCTGCAACTGTTAAAATTTTCAGAAGTAAATATAATGAATGTGCGTGTAGGTGTGTGGTCAGAGGTTGCAGGATGTTTCACAGGGGCAGCAGGTTACTTTAAAGTGCTTTCCTTGAAATTGCGATGCTGCACATTAAAATAAAGTTCAGATTCTTGTTAAGGTGAGCTGTCTTTGCATACTTTAATCAGTTTAGCATTCTTCCTGAGCAAATGGGCTGTGCATTCCAGAGTGGTTTTGTCTGCTTACTTGTTACATTTTATGCCATCTATTGAATACTAATGAGATGTTTAAATCTCAAACAAGCTGCAGATGGTAAAGACATTTTCAGTCAGGCTTCAGCCATGTGCAAAAAGTTCTATGACTCGTCTTGATTAGATGGAAATGGGAATTCAAAATCAAAATCAGCTTCCATTAAGTTTGGTTTTGTAAAAAGAGATAAGACATCAGGGGTGGGGGTTGCAGACCATTTTTCAATAGACACATGCAGTCTACACCATGACGCTCTGAGTGATGAATGTGAAGATGGCAGATCCCCTCTGTAGTTTTAGTTTTTTCCAACTTTATGAGATTTATTTGTTAGTCTGGAACAATGATCATTGAGCCACAGGTAAATTACAAATGAGACACAAATATACTGAACTTAAATGACCATTTAGTGAATAATGAAAATATTTGAACTACTTCAAGTATAAAAGTTTCAGACACATGGATGAGCTAGGTTCATACTAAACACCTCAGGGACAATCTACCTGTGCACGGAAGACCCAGTATGACAAGTGAGTAAATATATATCATTTGCAGGAGTCACTGAGCCACTATTAAAATGCAGGAGGAAGTAGCATAAGGCTAACTTAATCTTAGCCCTAACTGTTAAGTAGCACAAATCATCAGAACACCAGATCCCATGGCGTATACAGTTGAAATGTGGCTCACACATTTGGCTTCCACAATAAAGAGGGCACTAAGAGGACTGACAAAAGCCACATTGTTTGCAAATGTGCTGCACCAAATTAAATACTCAGAACACAACAAGTACAGCTAACAGAACAGCAAACCGCCACGTGAAAGGTACAGATGCCTCTCCACTCACTCCGGAACCAAAGTTACCACCAGCCTCAACACACACTACCAAAGAACTCAGACAACAGTCAGTCAGTGCCCTCCCACTGCAATACGTAATACGGTGAATACAGTAGAGCCTCATTACACCATATGCTTCTTGACAACAGTATGACATCTTGCTTACCTTGCTTAAAGTATCACAATATATTGCAAAAGATTAAATAGTAACTCTTGTATCATTAAACATATATCACCAGATTGTTGCAAATACAGAAATTAACCTAACAATTAACAATTAACAATTAACCTAACATGCATGTATATGGATGGTGGGAGGAGAGAACCCACCCATACCCAGGGAGAACACGCAAACTCCACATAGAAAGACACCAGGTCTGAGGCAGCATTGCTAACAACTACACCACCGTGCCGCCCTGAACTGCACCACCTTCAATAGATTCAGTTGCATTCAGTTTTTATATAGCACCAATTCACAACAAAAAGCATCAAAATATCAAAATATAAAGCACCTTCTCATTTCGTTTAGTCACATTTTTTAGCATCCTACCACATGATCACAGAGTCGCTCCATAAAGGACATCCCACACAACCACATACAAACTACACCACAAAGTACTTTTAATGCCTACACAAAACTGCACAACTGAAACAATGTATTATACGAATTGGTGACTGAGCTGCAGTTATTAATATAACAGTCAAGAGAACCCGATAATGGTGGGAAACATTTTGGGGTTTTCAGGTTGTCAGATTTCTGCAAATGTGTGACTAACTCTGTCATGTAGTCAGTACTACTGAAATAATTTAATCTCAATTCAGTAAGTTGTGTGTCTGCTAGTTTTAGCAGCAGTCAACAAGATGATTTCTCTCCACTCAAGGATGATTTACAGAATGGGTGTACAGAGGACAGGCCCTGGGGCCTTGGGCATCTTGGGGGAGCTGAGTCAGACCCTTTGCATGAAGCGAGTGTTAATATTCCTTTGAAAGTCACAGGGCCCATTGAAAATATGTAAAATGACAACATGTGCATGCACATAAGACAAGCTAATGACCAAAGAGACACAAAAAATGACACAGAAGAGACAAAAGAATTGCCAATAGTGACTGAAATGAATTATTGATTTAAATTATAACTAAAAAGAGGAACAATAATTAAACAAAAAGAGAAAACAAAAATGGCATGATGGTCTTATTTGTAGCTCTTTTGTCTCTTACAGGACGGGTGGGGGTATTTTACCTGTCAGTGCCCAGGGGTCCATTTTATCATAATCCCTCCCTGTATCCATCATGTCTGTGTCACATCTAAAAGAGGCAGATACCTTCATCTTTCCAACAAAGACAATTATCAGATGATCACTGTTGTTCTGCCTCTTTCTCTAGCTTCCATCAGCTATTAGGTTTCTTCAACTGTGTGATTGTGTGCAAGTGTCACATTTCACTGTGGTGTAGTTCCTCCTCTGTAAATTCAAGAAATCTGTAAAATGATTACTTCTCAGATTGGAATAGCAGCACTACAGGGTATTCATACTTGTCCTGTTTTCATTTGTACATGTGCTCACATCTTCCCTGTAAAATATCACTTTTAGAGTGCAGTTGTGTGGCACCACAAATTTTCCATCTGCATCATTTGACAATATCTCCAGTCGTTTTTAAAATGGGAAAAATAATACTTATGTCAAACTCCTTTCACTCTTGCCTCATTTTTTCTTTCTTCCTTGTCTGTTTTCTTTAATCATCTTTAATCATCTACAAGCATGCAAGCATCAAATGTTCAATTATTCAACAGAGTGTGGAAATATATGACAATTTAGTCGACAAATTCAGTTTGAATAGTAAAGATGCTGTCGTTCCAAATGATCAACTACACATTTCAATAAAGGAGCAGTGACAGTGGAAGACACAACCAGCTTTTGTATCAGTGGAAATGTACCATATATGTCTGCTGTGTCTATTTTTAGTATAATTTATACATTTGTAACTCAAGAACAAAGTCCCCAGTTGATTTATTATTATTATATACTATTTCTCCTTTGTTAAACTTTGATAAGGAGCACATCTAATAATCCTCATTCTGTTTAAAAGAGCTGCTTAACATCAAACATCTGGCTATTAATTCTACTACTTTAACTTACTGGCCATGTTAATGCACTTTATTTTTAGAGGTAATCATCATTTAAAATAATTAGTGTAATTTCTGGGTATATATAGGTTTAGTATAGGGTCAAAAGTATCCTTTTAAAACTAAATCAATCCCTTCAGAATTTTGCAGATATATTTTTTAGGATTGTTATGGACTAAAATGCCGATTTCACAGTAACTAAATATTTTCAATAGCTCCAAATTCAAATAGCTGAGATTATATTTCTTTTTTCCACTGAGAATAAACATCACTCTTCTAAGTAGCACACACAGTTTGTCACACAACTCTGAAGCAACTTCGTGACTTACTCTATACTACTACCTTGATTCCTTCAGCAATTGTAATAGATCAGGATACAAGTCTGTCACAGTGATTTGTCTCATCTGTTGTCCATACATTTCAGCCTTTCCAGCTCTGGTACACCATATGTGAAACACTGCAGATTCAATTTACAGTAAGATTGTGCAGAATTCACAAATATTAGTTGAATCTGCGTTAACTGTTCTGATTACAACACTGTAGATTCCTGGAAGGACAGGCTTTATAAAATGTCATTCTGACTGTGACTGTCACATGAATAAAGAGGCAGCACAGTAAACAACTCCTGTAAATAAGTAGCAGTTAAACAGCTCACTTGCAGAGTCAGATCACTGACCTTGAAGCCAAATGTTTCCCCACTATGTGTTTTGTTGCTTGCACACTTATTACAGTAAACGCACTTAATGCAGTAAATGGTGGGAACTCTTCTCCACTCGTACAGGCAATGAAAAGTGGACCTTTCCTGAGCTTAAAAGCTCCAGTCAGCAGCGTCATAATTGCTTTTCATACGGCAAATTTGCTTTTACTTTCTGTCAGTTAATGAAATTAAACCGGAATATTCTTCCCACAATCAGCAGTGCAGTAGACCTAAATGTCAGCAGCTCCTGGATTTCTTCATTCAATTTGAGCAAACAGCCAGGAGGGACAGGGTATGTGGCATGAAATGATTGACAGAGTTCCATTACAAGGGCTTATCAGAGCCCTGTCTGCAATTATCCAGGTTCAGTATGGCAGTGGGATTTGATTTGTGCTGGGATTATAGTTATAAAGATGTGTGCAGAAAGGGCTACTGCTCCACATCATGACCCTCTATAATTTTCATTAGTATCTTCTCCCTTGCTAACACCCAGGCAATGCTCATTGCCTGCTCATTGTTTTTGTCAGTACTTTCCCGGCTTGAAAAGTAAAACAGGATTAGTTTTTTTTTCACAACCATTTTTAAGTCAATTTTGATATTTGTGTTTGACATTTGGTTCTTGTTTGTCTTTATACAACCTCTAGCTGTGAAAGTCAAAAGTGCACTGCCTGGGTGGTTAGCAACAGGCTGCAGTGAGCAGAGGCACGGTGGCCAATTAAAACACAATATAATTGTTGAGTGTATCAGCGCAAATATAAAACACTACTGGTGTTGTTCTGTTATTCTGGATATTGTTTAGTTACCACCTGCAGTGTTTGAGGAGGTCAGTGCAATTACTACTACTTTGATTACTCTGGTTTTCAAAACTGGTTTAGTAAAAAGTATTTGGTTATGTGGTTGGCTGTACCAACATGCTGTTAAAGTAGACTCTCCTATCAGATGCTTGTTCAGTCGCTACCGTAATATTTTCTCAGGGTTTTGTCAAATGACACAAACCACATCTACTTCCTACACACAGATGACAGAATGTCCTTCCTTCACCGGTAAATGTCTAAGTACCTAACAAGGTACTGGAATTATACTGGTACACAGGTATCACTATAAAAAAAGCAGCTTTTACCGGTTAATGATACTGTGCTTGTGAAATTGTTAAATGGTGCAAAATGGTGCCTGATGTTTCACTGCATGATGCACAGACAAGCGCTGGTCAGCAAACACATATGTGAGGAGGCAGATGAAACCTGAAAGACTGTGGTTAAGAACTGTGAACTTTATTAAAGCTCGTCCAGTCAACAAATGAATAAATCTCAATTCTCAAAAGAAAAACTCTCACAGATATGTGAGGATGAGATCTGCCACACTCCTCGTGTCGTCCCGGGGTTGCAGCCCTGTCTTCTAAAAATTATGTTTGTATACAACTAAACTGCAATCCCGATTACGTTTTCTGTTAACGTAATGATCATATGTTCACAGCTGGCCAAAATATCTAATCTACATCCGTTTTTCTGTCGGCGAAAATATCCGATGTTACATTTCAACATCCAGACTTGTGAGTGTAGCGATATTAAAGTGTTTTATGGTTGGGAAAGGACAAACGATTTTCTAATTAAGCATCATATCTGGCGGAGATATTAAACGTACATGGAGCAGCTTGAGGAGATGAAATCTCGGTTCTCAGACATAAATTAAAAAGTCGCTAAAGACCAATTTCTCGAGCATGTGGAATATTTTACAGTGAATATCTTATATTCCACGTCACTCCAAGACTTGAGATTCATCCTGCGTTTCGCAAAAACATACCTATCAGAGACTGCTTTCAGTGCTCTGGTCACCATCGAAACAAAGGCACGCTACAAGCTTGACATTCACAATGACTTTTGTTTGCCTGTCACCAAAATCACACCTGACATCCCATCACCCAAGAGTTACAAGCCCAAAGCTCACATTAAATGCCATCCTGTT
>JAUBNQ010000012.1:29074582-29089335 GCA_032353495.1 Ctenopoma kingsleyae
CCACCATTGGCATTTACTGCTGCCGACATCATTTTAATGTGTGCGTGATCAATAGCTCTATCAACACTGAGAATATCCTGCCGTCAAGCTACGGGGGATTTGTCTGGGCATACGTTCCCATCGCACTGATCTTGGTGAGGGCCAATAGGGCATAGAGTATGAGAGTAACAGTGTGCCTGTAAAAGCTGTAACTGTGAGGGAGGTACATAGTGCTCCTCAGGAAACAAGGCTGAGTGACAGCTACAGTTTGTTTTCTCTTTCACATCACCTCTCTAGACATAGAGAATGAACAACTTTACATTTTGATGGTGAAAATATAGTTTAGATAAATGATAAATGCTCAATGTGGAATTGAGATACATGATAAGTTCTGTGTATTTGGTTTGTGCTGACTGTGAATTCTTTAACTGTCTAACAAGATCATCTACTTAAGAAAAACTATCACCACCACAGTGTAGAAAGACACATTACAAATTAAAGTTCTTCATTGCACGTACGTGTATTTTAAATATCAGATTAGATATTGATGCCTTCATGTGTAAAATCAATTTAAACAACTTCATATACTGACAGGTGATTAATCTATAATAGATCATCTATTAGCCAACATAGATTTTGTTGTTTTTTCCACTGTACTTTTCGCTAATATAGACATTTTTAAATGCAAGCAACAATTTGACTAACAGGTCGACAAATCAAAACCCCATCACAGTAAAGGCCTGTCACAATCCTCTGCACATACATGAAGTGTGTTTCATTTTAGAAGCAGACTTTTCACCAGCCCTTCATACTTTAAACAAGATAAATCTAGAAAACCAAATAGTCCTAAATGCAATGAGTATCCAAAGCATCCTCTACCATTCTACATTTTTATATTTGAATTTAAAGTAAGAATTTAGTGATGATTGCAGGTATAATTAAAATACTTTTTTTTACAGCTACATTCAAAATGTTAATTTTCACAATTTCTAGGAGGAAGGATACTGTACGTGCTTGTCCTCACAGAGATCACAGGAAAAAATTTAATTATTCAATCTGTGAGAGATACAGTTAAAAAAAAAAAAAAAGTCAGTATGCCAAAAAACAGAGGAAGGAGCTGAGATTGTAATAATAAAAAATAAATTCTAGCCACAACATGTGGACTCATATTCAGACCTGAAGGCTTTCTATTAATATTTTATGGCCAGCAGGACTGGGTCATATATAGAGAATTTCAACTAAGTCGCTTTGAGAGAGGGTAAACCAGGGAAGCACTGGATAATAGCCTTCTTAAAGCAATGGTCAAACTGCCCTCCCACCCCCAACCCCCCACTCCTGAACTTCAGCTGCAGTTGTCATGATACTGCAGGTCACATTTGCTAATGTTCAACAACTAGTGAAACAGAGAGAAGGCATAACGTTTGCAGTTACGATTTACTTCATGGCTTCTTACAGTGCAGCACTGTCACATTTTCGTGGTGTTTATTACTCCTGCAGCCTTGAACAACTCACATGGCTATTTGAAATTTCCATCATAAATATTCCAAATGTTTCTCACTGGCTCTCTGTAAAAACATAAGATGATACACATGAGATTACTGCACCGGCCTTCAGTGCTTTAAGAAGTTATGAGATTTTTTTTTCTAATGGGAAAAGAGCATGTTAATATTGGGTAGCATCAATGTAATCTGGGTAAAACTAAAAGATGAGTTTGCCACTAAAGTGTGATGTGAGGTATTTTTAAATGAGTTATATTACAGAAATATCTCCAGAAATAAATAAACAACTCCTCTTTTATTAAAGAGTTGCTTCATACAGATGTGCCAACCTTATGCCAAAACGTGTTCTGCTCAAAACAGCCAAAAACACACATAACACAACTGATTCATTTATTAATGTCAAAAATCCAACTTGGAACTGTGTGTGTGCCTGAAAGAAAAAACATTTACAGTAGCTCAGTATAAACTGCCAGGAAAAGGTTTAACTTAATCCTGACTATTCTGGGGGTGAGGCGTTCGTTGGCATACACTTGGCAATTGGTCAAACCCACAATCAGGTCATAAATTTCAGAATGTAAAGGGCAAAGCCATTTGGCCTTCAATTGTGTGCACTTTTGGATGACACAAACGCCACCTGTCTGGGCCCTGAAGCTGAAAGACAAACTGACATATTGTATACTGTATGTGTAAGTCTTCCTGGCATAGCCTAGCCTATGAAAAAGGAGAAAAAGACCCAGACAGTCTCTAATGGGGTTAAAAAATTTCTAAATTTTTAAAAAATCTTCTAGCATTTTGATGGTCAGAATGACTTTTAGCACCATGAAAACTAAAAATGAACATGTAACAGCTGCTTTTTAAGCTCCTCACTTTGATTTTTTTTTTTAACTATAAAAATCCATGTTCACAACACCGCTGTGAACAAATTCTGATTATCACGATTTAATATCTGCTTTCACTCATGTACAGGACACTAAATGACTTGTTAATCAACTAAAAATAAAATACGTATAAAAACAACAGCAAAATTCAGTTTGGCCAAATTGGCATATGCTATTGTTCTGAAAATAACACCATAACTTTCAACACACTTTCAGCACCTCAACCAGAGCCAGATTTTTACTCAAAACATCACGTTTTAAATCCAATAACCAAACATCTAAACATCAATTCTAACATGGAAAAAAAGATCCCCCCATTACACCTTCATTAGTCAGACAACACGTTTATTTGCATTTACATCAAAGAGCAGACACGTAAAATCACATCTTGAACAGAGATCCATATTTTCTGCACACAGATGCCTACCACAGTGCCATACATCACAGACAACATGCTAGTTTGCAATGGGCCAGCTCAGGCCGTGAGCCGGGCCACTGGGTTGACAAATGAGAGAGTAAAGAGTTTGAATGTGCAGATGAATGATCCTGATGTTTGCCCAGGACTGTAATAAAACACTGTGTCAGCTCTAATCCCGTTACCATTCTATTGTTCTGCCATGTGAGATGTTCCCTGGCCTGACTGAGCGCTCAGGTTTCATTTCAAAACCAACATCTGGATGCTGGTTTAATTTGTAAGAGGCAGCAGAAGTTCCGAGCAAGCGGAGTCACCACTTGCTGGTTTTTAACAAAACTGTTGAAAGGTGAACAGATATTGATAAAAAGAACACATTGTCCTAATGCAGGTTAAAATACCATTTCCATGGAAACAACACCATTCAAAAGATATGTTTGAGGGCTGAATTATGTGCCCTGTGTATCAGTGTGTGCTGCTGTGGAAGATAGTGCTGCTGTTTATTTTTAATATCTTTAGATATCGCTTCACTTCGAATATTTGAATCCTGTGTAAATGTTTGTATTTCGTACAAGTATTTTAACAAATAAAACACCTGTAATATTTGTGTGCACCTTAGTGTGTCTGTGTGCTGTAGTTGGATTTATACTTATTAACCTGTCATATGTTTAAACGACATCATCCATCACGATAAAATTTCAAGACCGTAACTGCGCCGATTCTGACTGTCCTGTGATTTATATGTGATTAAAGAGACAAACCAAAACTGACAGGAAGCACAGTTACACAACAAATTCGGATTGAATTTCCTAATTGCCCCCATGCTATTTGTTTTAAGGTATTTCTGTGGTTGTGCAGATACTGAAATCCCTCACGGCTTGTTTCAGTGCACTACGCCACTCAGATGAATATTGTTCTGTCAAACTGTTTTGCTGCTTTTTGTCAGCCTTTGATTTGATGCAATGGGGCCTTTTCAGCTTCCCCTGAGGTTTGATATTATCCCAAATATCACTTGCCTTCAAATATCAGTTGTTAAAGGTATCAAGGAATTTCACTTTTTGCCAGTTTAAATCCTACTCCTCCTCTGCAGTTAATCCCAAGTGTGCTTGTGGTTCTACCCTTTCATATTGGTTTTAAGCCGATGAACTGAAAAAGGTCTTTTTGGAGGCAGCCTATGGTCGGAAGCCAACTTGGTTCCCATTCGTAGAAAGCTTTTGAAGCACAAAGAGAGGCTCCCTTGAAGCAGCCAGGATTGTTGAGTTGAGTGGTGGTAGAGGCCTATGCCCGAGGCCATTCCTCTGAACAGCTCTCATCTCTGGCTTCCAGAGAGACGGGGTGACGGGAAGCTTCCAGGTGACAACTGTGTGCTTTTGGTGGTGGGAAGGGGCCTGAGAGAGACAGCAATGCCTCACCTATTAAGACATCTCCCTCCATCCTTCAATGTAACATTTATTTCCTCCATTCCCTGGAAGTGGCTGCATTCACTTTCATGTCCTATATTGCATCATAAGTATTATACATAGAAAAGTATCTTCATATTATTAACAATCTAACCCAGTGAT
Source organism: Ctenopoma kingsleyae (assembly GCA_032353495.1). Lineage (NCBI taxonomy): Eukaryota > Metazoa > Chordata > Actinopteri > Anabantiformes > Anabantidae > Ctenopoma > Ctenopoma kingsleyae. The sequence continues at coordinate 29,078,913 of JAUBNQ010000012.1, forward strand.
GTTTTGCTAACTGAAAAACAATAGTTATAAAACAACACTTAAAACCTACAACTTAAACGTTTAACACTGAGTTGCATCCACAGTTTGGCATAGTTTCAGACAAATCAAACCTAGGCTTCACAAAGTTAGAGTTTATTACACGGGTATCACATCAAAACAAATATAATAACACATAAATCATGATCATAAGGATTTCTTTCCATATTCTAAGAGATCACCAACTACTACAACAGCAGCTATTACAAGTTGAAACCATTTTTAAGTTAGTTAGGTTTTAGCATCTGGATGAGGTACAACTCAAAGTACAACTCCAAATACAGCAGAATGGGTAGTTACAGTATAATGACATGGTTTTGGCTAGATCCATGAAACTTGTATAAAGCCATTATTTGAATGCTGTAGCTGTAATGTCTGGTGTCTAAAAACATCCACAATGTTCAGTCCTGGACCCGCTGAAAACCGTTGACGTGCTCATGAACTTGCTTCCGTCTGACTGACATTGGGGTCGTTTTAAAGCTAAATATTGGATAAACAATTATTCTAGATCTTACTTATCTACCACACTAAATATGTCACGCAACATATTGTTCAAAGTCTGCATTGCAAGGATGGATATTTAGTTAATAGTAGTGATTTTGAATGGGCTTTTCTTACTCTTGGAACACAACCTGACAGTTCTAGTTTTACTTCGGTTCTCTATATTAATGACCGACTCTGGCATTATACAGTACTGTAAGATGCAAAACTAATAAAAGCTGTTTAGGATGTGAAGTGAACGTGAACAAGGGTAGGACCAAACAGGAAGTAGCTGAGGATTTCAAAATAAAACTGGAAAGTCTTAAGGTAATCATGACAGTTTTGATTGTGCTTATGCAGAAGCTACATTAAGAATCTCCTGCAGCTGCTAAGTCCTGATTGGCACAGAACTGAGTGGTAAACAAGAACCAGTTTTGCATTCTGCTGTTTGTACGTATGTACAGCTTATAGTACTCATCTGTTGATCAGGTCAACTGATCAGGAACCATGCCTGTTCTCTTCACTTCTTCAATTTAAACATTCAGTAGTATACCTGCTGTTTTAATTTATCCAATTGACACTTGTTATTAATCTATCACGGTTTTTAAAGCACTAGCATTTAATGGTTTGATTCTTCAGTTAATTATATGACTCCTTTATTTTTGCAATCCAGTATTTGGTCTCTTTGCACAATGTTCCTGTGAAGAACACCAATTGAGATGGGATTCACATGAACATCAATGATCACAAATGAGAAAAATAATTGGCTCTCAGGTGCTTAATATAAATACACTGCATGTGGGACCAGGTCAGTCTGAGACATGCTCTGTTTCAAATGAAACACACCTTTTTGTTATAAGAGCTCTGTAACACATAAAATTATCATTCGCGGGATAATAAAGGTTTTTTCTATTCTATTCACAGCAAAACTGAAACCTCTTCCACTTGTATTTCATTAGCCTTAAATTAAAGTCAAGAATCCCTGACTAACATCTTCATTTGTGGTTAGGCACTGCAGCGCAGTGGTGAAAGAAGAGAACAAAGTGAGAGTCAACCCATCCAAAAACAGACAATTAAATTAAACCTTTTTACTGTGTTTGCGTAGGCAGTGAGGCAACCACTGCTCCACAAAATATGCAACATTCACTGTCCTTTTTCCACGCTATATCACATGCTCTATGCTTGCCCATCATTGCAACATCCTGAATCACACCAGGACCCACAGCACAAGCTGTAACACTATGCGCAGTGTGTAAAATATTTTGGTATTTTGTTCTGTCAGTAGTCTGCCAGCTAAGTGTCACAGTCTGACCTATTTCTTGTACATTTTCATGTATGTCTGTAGCAAGTCGATACAGTATACTACTACCAACCCTGAACGTGTGAAAGTCTGTCTCACCTCGGTGGTCAGAGTTACAATTTGGTTAGGTTCAGGTTAAGATAAGGAAAAAAAAAACTGTGCTACGCATCTTACTATTGGAAAAAGATGAAACCGTGCTTGAAGCAATGAAAGAAATAATCAGGCCATCCATGTTCTTATGGCTACCTCCACTGGCCATTATGCCTCAAACACATTCACCAAACATTTAAGCTTAACAGATAATAGTCACAGCTCCATACAATCATAAAATTGTTACTTTAAAAAGGTGAGACATAATATTACATCAAGTGTACTGTAGATAAGGCACAGTGGTTCACAGATTAATCAAAGGTGTTGCATCCCATGGTAACATATCCTGTCAGTATGTTTAAATATACTCGCACCAGGTTACAGTCAGCTGATGTCTTAACTGTCATGTAAACTGGAAACCTGGTTTCCATAATCAGGGTAGGGGATTAGAGAAACCTGATTTCCCCAAGTGGAGTTCTCCTGGTGAACTCAGATTACTCCATGTATATGTGTAACCGGGATTCTAATCTGCATTTAACAAAAGCACATGTGCAGGACAAAGGCTGCAGACACTCCACCCTACTACTTTCAGAAAAGAGGAGCAGCTGGATGAAAGGGGAGATTATTACATTGAGCAATGCCACATCGTTTTAAATAAATTTCGCCCCAAAGCAAATCAGACTAAAACAGAAACCAAAACAAAGTGCTCTGTAGACGTCTAAATAAGTCACTCTCACTGTGTTTTTCTTTAATTCAGTTCTTGCTGTAAAAAGGAGCTCTGACTGCATGTCTCTCTAACAGCCCTGTCAGTCAGCTTCCCTGACACACAAATCCCCCGGCCTCTCAAAAAAAAAAAGGCAGGAAGTGATGTCTTCTGTCTCTATACAGTTAGTCTGTGAACCATGCTTCCAAAATAAGTCCAAGGAGTCCACAGATGAAATCGATTACTCATCTGCTGCAACCTTATACCAACAACAAATCACTTTTCACCATTATTTATTTAACAAAAATTAAGCCAGTGAGAAAATTATTCACAAGTAGAAAGCATTCAAGACAGTTGCCAATCTTCTCAGGAGTGGACATCCCAGCACATATTTACCTCAACTTCAGACCATGCAATGCTTGCATGCAATACAAAAAAATCACAATAATACACAATAAGAGAAAGACTTTGTTTGGAAGGGTTGCCAGGAGAAAGCCACTTCTGATTAAAACAGAACAGAGAAGCACAACACAAAACTGCATCTGAACAAATCCCAAGACTTCTGTAACAGTTTCCTATGAGCAGATGAGACCAAAATGGAGTTGTCTGGCCTCGATGCTCAGCACAGTGTCTGGTGAAAACCAAACAGCATTTCAGCAGAAACACCTCATACCCACTGTCAAGCACAGACGTGGAGGGGTGATGGTTTGGGCTTGTTTTGCAGGCTCGGGACCTGCAGTCATTGAGTCGACCATGAAGTATTCTAGAAGTAACTGTGAGGCCATCTGTCAGACAGCTAAAGCTTGGTCGAAATTGGGTCATGCAACAGGACATGATCTGAAGCACATTAGTAAATCTACATCAGAATGACTGAAAAATAAAATAAAGGTTTTAGAATGGCCTAGTCAAAGTCCAGACCTCAACCCAATTAAAATGCTGTGTCAGGACTGTGACGGCCCTCAGATGCTGGGCCTTGTCTTTCTGCTTTGTACTCTGCTCTGCAGGGCTTTCTTCCTTGCAGGGGGTGGGCTTGGGCCCCTGCCATCTGGGCGTGGCTGCCACAGCATATAGGCTGGGCATGGCACTTCCTCATGCTCTCAGCAGCTCTCTGGGTGCTCTCTTCGGCTCGCTTGGCTCTCTCGTCCTGCAGTCTGGCACCCTCCTCAACCTACCTCCCTTTGTTTGGTGGTTTGTTGCACGTTTTTACAACACTACCATCACATCTTTCACTCATCCACATGCATTACTGACTTTTGCCTGACTAACACACCTCACTGTTTATGTTTAATTATGTCTGTTTTGTTAAAATAAACTACCTTGAAAATGGTATTTCTGTGTGCGACTTCCCTTCTTTGTTGCCACCCTTCAGCCAGGTGGTAACAAATGGGGGCTCGTCCGGGATAATTTCCATGTTTTTTTTTGGATATTTGGTGCTTTCAAACTGCTTAATGCAGTTTAGTTGATGAAAGGATGTTGCACACAGTTTTCAAGGTTCTGTTTGTGTAGTTTAATTTGCTGAAAGGAGGCTAGGTTGTAGGTTGTTGAGCTTTTCTGTGTGAAGACAGGTGTTCATTGTCAAATATCTGTCCTTTCATGAGGTTGAGGCTGTGACTTGGTTTGGGACCCTTATTTCCTGATAGGCATAAACAATGTAGGGCACTAGCTGTCCCCACTGACCCTTTTTTTTGTTTCAGTTTGTTGTTTTTGTGCAGTAAGTGATTAGAGCTACATGCTCGGGTGCACTTCCATGGCTGTCCAGGTGATTTCCAGCATGCTGGGGGTTACTGGGCTTTGTGCTTAATTAATCCCGCCACTAAACCTGCATGAAGACTAGGGTTGAGTGAGTCAGCTAGATTTGGTTAGGCAGATAGTGAGTGGAATTGGGTTCCAAACAAACCCACTTCATTCTCTCACTTCATTACAAGTATATATCCTGCAGTGTTTTGTGGAGCTTAGTGGGTGATAATTCAGGCTGAGTGTTAAGTCTGTATATAAAAAAAGCTGATTTGTCATTGTTTTTAAATAGTTACCATTTTTGAAACATTTAAAATGGCTTCTATTGAAGACTTTCTTCAGTCTCCTACAGTGAGATTGTTAAGGTCTTATAAAAAAGAACAGTTGCTGAACATTTCAATGTGGAGCTTCCTGGAAAGTTACGAAAAGATGAACTGTTCAACACACTAACAGCTTGTTTAGTGGATCAGGAGGTCCTGCCACCTCCAGTGGAGAGTGACATTATTGCCAGTGTTAGTCCTGAGGCATCAGGCCTTGCCACATGTTCGAAAGGCAGAGCTAGCCCTTTGGTTTCTCCTGTGTTGCATGGTGCAGCATTGACATTCGAACAACAAAGAACTCCTGAAACATGAACTAGAAATAGAGAAGCTTAAACAAAGCAGTCGCATACGAGAAGCTGAGTTAGCTCATGTTCAGCGCAGAGAACCACTGGAGCTGGAACGCTACAAGTTAGACCTCATTAGTCAGGGAAAGCTTAAAAATTAACCAGCCCAGGCTGAGACTGTGAGTCCTGATTCCACACTTTTTGATGTTTCTGTTAATTTACGATTGGTTCCTAAGTTTAATGAGATCTGGATATCTTTTTTGTGTTGTTTGAATGTTTAGCAGAGGCTCTCGGTTGGTCTGATGCTGAGTGTACGTTGTTGCTTCAGTGTGTGCTGACTGGGAAAGCTCAAGAAGCATTTTCTGCTCTGCTGACTGTATACTGGGTTTTCTACTAACCAGGTTGTGGCAGAGTGTGGCTGACAGTGGTAGCTACAAGTTGGTTAAAGCTGTTGTACTTAAGGGTTACGAGTTAGTGCCAGAAACTTATCGTCAACGAATCAGATCACTGAAAAAGGATAAGCAGACTTACTCTGAGTTGGCAAGAGATTTAACAACCCATTTTACACGTTGGTGTACTGCGTCCCAGGTAAAGTCTTTGAAAGATCTTCAAGAGCTGATCTTGCTTGAGCAATTCAAAAACATTTTGCCAGAGCATCTAAAGTGAGGTATGGACATCCACCAACAAATCCGATGGCAGCTGCTGTGTCTTTGCGTTCAGCAGAAAGGGCCAGTGCCGTTGCTGCTGTATGAGCGTCTCGGTTTCAGAAAATGTGAAACCTGTTTTGGTGGACGGGCACGAAGCCCCTGTCTGTGACATTGACCCAGGTTATGTTCCCTATGTAACTGATGGTTACGTGTCACTGGTAGGAGGTACTAGGAAAATACCTGTAAAGATTCTGAGAGACACAGGTGCTTTGGATTTGTTTATTGTGGACTCTGTGTTCCCATTCTCTCCTGAGACAGACACCGGGAGCAGTGTTGTGGTTCGGGGATTGGGTTTAACAGTATTTTCTGTCCCCCAGCACAGAATGATGCTGTTTTCTGACTTGGTGCAAGGAGAAGTTTCTTTGGGAGTATGACCATCTTTACCCATGCATGGTGTTCATGTCCTAGGTAATGACCTAGCTGGTGAGAAGGTATGGCCTAACATGTCTGTTCCAGCAGATGCAGCTCATTCTCATTTTCAGGAAAGAAACCTGTATACACCAGATGATGGTTTGTCACGAGGCTGACGTAGGAGAAAGAAGAGCCAGGTGGTAACAGGACCTTCAGAGAGCTGTGCATAAGCAAATGCCCAAAAATTTCAATGAAATGAAGCAACGTAAAGAAGAATGGATCGAAATTCCTCCACAACGATGTGAAAGACTGATAGTCATGTAGGAAACAATTATTTCAAATTATTGCTTCTAAAGGTGGCTCTACAAGCTGCTGAATCATGGGGGGAACTTTGTAACACTCGTGTTCTTTCCTTTTAGGCTTGATTTTTGTTAAACAGCATGGTGAAAAAGGTCACATGTTGTTCATCTGAGGTTGTATTCGCCTAATATTAAGATTCTTGTATGATCGTGAAAGAGAATTAAAAGAGAGGGTACTACTTGACTGTATACTGGGTTTTCTAGTAACCAGGTTTAAGTGCACATAAACCCACTCCCGGTTACCCGAGAAACCTAGTTTCGCTGAGTAACCTGGTTACTTGAGTGCATGCAAATGCAAGGTGTGTCAGCAAACATAAGCAAACGTATTCCAGCGTTCCTCACACTGCATATGACTACATGTTCTTCTAGAACACTACATAGCAAACGTAACAGCTGAGCACAGCTGGCTCATCTGTTTATGAAACATATTTTTTGTTTTAGCTATTAGACAGGGGGGAAGTTTAAACAGTCATTTAAACAACAACAACAACAAAAAAGCATAGATTGAGGGCTAAGATGAATTTCTGTGTGAAAATGGGTGCTGTAGTTTATATTAATAATTTTATGAATCATGTATTTAAATCATCTGGGTTCTAGATGGTGATTAGAATCAAAGATTATCTTTAGGTTGAGCAAATGGACTTCTGTCTTTAGTCATTAGTGAGTCTGTCAGGCTAGATTTAGAGTCTGTCCCTTGCTGGCTATAGTCAGATCCCCATTGGCAGGGGTTAAAGATCTCCACCTCTGTTGACTGAAAGATTTTCCACTTCAACAAAGATGACTTTTTTCACTCCTCTCTCAAACTGTCTCTCTCTGTCTAAAATATGAGGGTACACTGCTGATTCTTGCATGATATAGGATTGTAACTGCTGTAACTCCACATAGAACGTGCTGTCAATGAAACCTCGAGCTAATATTCTGTATTTGTAGTCTGTAGGCAATCGCACACTTAATCAAGCAAAAAAAAAACTGCAATATGGATTTGTTTCTGTGATATGAGCTACAAATTAACCTTTTATTTTTATAAAACGTTTGAAACTTAAATCAAAAATGAAGATGAGGGTGCTGCACACCCAAAGGCTCTGAACCAACTTATAATTTCTATTTCTTTAAACATTTTCAGTTCCTGATATGGCTACATGATTCAGTGCCTGTGTTCAGTGTCCTGCAGAGGACCTCTTGTTTAATTTTAAATCTACTATAACCAGCAATGTCTTGTCTTTAATAATATAATTCTTGATAGCATGACAGAGATGCAGCAGTGAGAGAATTAGATTTTACTTTATTATATAACTACATTTCAGTTTGCTTCATTGTCAGTTCATGTAATAGTATATACAGTAGTACAGCGTGTAAAGCTACACATAAAGCTGTTCCTTTTAATTCCCATGTGTCTCACTCTGGCTCCTTTCCAACATAGAGTAAATTCTGCTATAGTCATTGACTGTCTACAAGAGCAGATCTTTAAGATGTGAGCATGCAATGAATGAGGTTGGGAGGCATCCATAGTTTCCATTAAGAGTAATTTCTTGTCTGATGGTTTGCTGAGTAAAGATGCAATCTTTCCAAGTGGTCCATTATGACAAGACAACGCCAAACTGTAAAATCTAAATAGTTGAATATAAAGAATATGTTGGTTTTGCTGGCAACAGAAATGCATAGCATGGCTTTTATTATTACATATGTCCAGTAATAGTTCTAGTAATGCTGTTCAATTTTCTTTTTTGGCACTGTCTGTTACTGTACTTTGCATGAAGTCAAAATTCAGGTTTATTCTAATGTATTTTACAAACAGGTATATCACACAGGTAAATCACACTACAAATATCAACCCTGCTTACTAAAACTTATGTTCCTATACAACTAAACTTGTATGGCTTGTAGGTTAATTGGTTATTAAATTGCCTGTAAGTGTAAATTGTTGTTTGTCTCTATATGTCAGCCCTGTGATAAACTACAGTCGATACCCACTTAAGTGCACGTCGCTTAAGCGTATGCTCCGTTTAGCTGCATGTGACTTGCAGGACGGCTTGTTGTATAATGTGTGGGCAATAACTTCGGATAAGTGCACTAGTGATAAGTGCACAAGATCTTAAGCGCAACACGTTTAAGGTCATGCCACAGCATCTCAATCGAATTTAAGTCTGGACTTTGATTGGGCCACTCCAGCGTATCCATCCATCGTAGTTTTTTTTTGTTTTGTTTTTCTTTTCCCCAGTTGAGTGCCCTTCCTCCACTACTCTGCATTCAATTTACTATATACCTTATACTATATCCTCTATATGCTGTTTGAAATTGAAGAGAGGACTGTTTCTGAGTTCCTCAGATGCGAAATAAAAGTCACACATGGCAGTATAATTGCAGATTAGCTTTAAATATTTAACAAATGTGTTTAGTGTAATTTTATCTTATGACGCGGTTCATGTTCCCTTAAGTTACTCAGGGATGTTGGAATGTTTTGTTGAAAATCACTTCTTCTAAAGATATTTTGAGAAGCCACAGAGACACTTCTAATCATCAAAAGTAAAAGAAATTCTGCTGCACAATAAAACAGTTTTGAGCCCTTTCTCATGCAAGTCGGCTTATTTTGGAGAAGGTCACAACTTCGAAAACATGTGAAGGTTTTAAAATGGTAGATCATTTAGTTGGGTCTTTAGGGATTCATAAAATGCCTTCAGAACAACAATAAATGTTTTTTGGACACTGGTCAATTGACTTAGAGAAGCCGATCATTACCTCTATGACCTGAATGACGTGTAGTTAATACATGAGGGACACAAACTGTTTGTGTTTGTTGGGAGTTAGTCTTTTAAATTATCTCATTGTGTTGATTTCTGCTCCCAACAATTAATTTGTCCTTGTGATAATTAAAACTATTCTACTTACAAAAGGTGCCATAACAGTAATGGTGTGTGACATTTAGCACTTGATGCTAATAGAAGTCATGTTTTTCCTGTGGCTACTTCAAGATAAAAGCCTCCCACTGTTTTGAACACTGTTGTAATGGGACCTTTACATGTTTATACTCAAGAAAACAGTCTTGCTCACTTATTGAATAAAAAAATGTCATGTTCCCAAAATACTGAGAAGTGCACTATGCAACATTGGTATTTATCTGGTGTAAGTCAATCTAATATAAATGAAGCAGTTCTGGACTGTGACTATGAATCAGTGCTCATATCCAGCCCTAATGTACCTGCTTATACTCGTGTTTCCTTTTGTGTGTTCTGAGTTCTATGTCCTGTCCTATTACCATCCCACCAGAAATCAGAAAGCCTTTGTCATTGCAACCGACGTTGCAGTAAAATAAATAAAAGTTAGTTACACACCAAAATGTAGATTTCTTAAAAAGTTTTCCCTTCTTTCAACAGAGCTGATTTATAAAGCAGTAGTTGATTTCCATTAATAACATTAATGTCATAGCTTATTGGTTGCCAGCTATTAGGTCTAATGGCTGCATGACATGGTTTATACGCCTTAATTATAGTTAGATTATTGCCTGCCTCGGCTGTTCTGCAGGAAAGCCAGGGGTGTGGACGAGCGTCGTCAGCTCTTTCTGCCCCAAGTCCCTGAATCGCAACTTCACTGGCTGTTAAGTGTAACATATGGAAAGCCTCTCGCCTTGCATGTGTTTCTCCCACAACAATATAATCAAGCTATTCTCAGAAGATCAAGACTATGTCTGCCCATCACAGTAAATTGTACAGCCTGTCACTGATAAAAAAACAAAAATTAGTCAGGGCTATCAGTGGCTTGCTGTAACACACAGCAGTAATTGTGCTTATGATAGTGTGAGAATAAGTGAAGCAATAATTTAAGTCTGTTAAACAGTTAGCATTAGGGTGCCTTTCTAATTACAAGAATATTATGTTCATGTACCAGATCCTTCTGAACACTGAATATCCTTGGGTATCAGTAAATAAAGTTGTTTTTAGGGATGTCCGATATTATCGGCCTACCATTAATATCGGCCGATATTGGTATTAAAATGTAATATCGGAAATGATCTGTATCGGTTTTTACTCTTTTAATGACACAACTTTTACATACCATGCACAT
>JAUBNQ010000012.1:29144383-29168044 GCA_032353495.1 Ctenopoma kingsleyae
ATTTAACTAACAGGAAATGTGTGTCAGTATCAAAGGACGAAGACAGTGAGAGATGAGGCCTGTCTCACACACACACACACACAGTCAGTACCCAGGGTCAGATAAGCACTTACATACTGTTAACTATTTTTTTTCTATTGCAACAGGATTACAGTGTTTTTGTGTAGAGTGTTGTGTTGGTCAGTGCTGTGTAGTGAGATAGTGCCTATATCGCCTTGCTGCAGCTGTGAAACTCAGGAGAAGAGCAGACTTTTCACTGGTTTTAACTAAAAAAAGTAGAATTGGCTATCAACTGTTAGCAGTTTCAGATAGGTGTGTCTTTTCTGATTCTGCAAGCTATTCTAATATGACTATATCTTACGGCATATGTTAGACTATCATCAAGTGTAGCAGCAGATGGAAAATGTGACATATGCAGCCATGGAAACAGGGGGAGGGTTTATCTTTAGTGTTAACCATAGTTGTTTTTATTGTTGACCTGGTGAAGACTCTCTTACAGTAATCTTAAGTCTTTAATTAAGCATCACTTATACTGTCTGGTATAAGCAGGATTTTGTCCAACGTAAATAATAGAGTGTGTATTTGGTCCCAAGCTTGAAAATAAAGGCCTGAAACAGGAATCCAAACTCACCATCCTTCATCCTTCATCCAACCTGAGAACAGATTTCCAGAATGCGAACGTTACAGTCATATGGTTAGCACCGATTCCCTCAACCCACCTCTCCTTCATGTTATTTACTTTAAATATATATTTTTTAAATTGCTGAGGCAGAAAGATTGTACAACATACATCTGTAATAAAAGAAAACTCAACATTATACATACAGGTACCAATAGACATATTAAGCACATCTAACATTTGGTTAAATTAGCAAGACTCACCTTTAGTGAATGCTTTTGTCATCAACATGCTTCTAGCAGAACTATTTGACCTCCGTTCTTGGTGGAATTAGTTCAATGAAATGAATTGGTTTTCTGGCACAGACTTGATTTTTAAGCATGGTCCACATATTTTTGATTGGGTTGAGGTGAGGACTCTGGGAAGGCCAGAGCAAAAATGGGATCTTTATGCGTTCCATAACCAGCTTTGATATGTGTCTGGGGTCAGTGTCGTGGTGGAACTGTGTCCAAGTTGTAATCCTTCATTATTTCATCCACTGACAGCAAACCTGCAGATGCACCTGTGCTTGTTCCAAAACTAAATGTTTATGACCAGAGTAACAGGATAATACTCAAGTGGTGTGTTAAAGTATATTAACATCCTCTTTCCTCTCTTCACATGTGGATTATCCTGTAATTAATCATTAGATTAGAGCACTTTGCATGGCTACAGTGCATGCCACTTAACTGAACTGTATTCCTACTAAGATAATATCTCACTAAATAATGATGTCTGATCATTGAGCGCTGTCTCTAGAAAAATGAACAATTACACCAGTGAGTAAATACGATTGTGTGATAAATGATATCAGACAGACACAAACAGGAGCTTAAGGTCTTCATGAAATGGAGCCTCTGAGAAACAGCCAGATGGCTGTTTACTTTTCAGCATTGCAAAATGAATCGCAATTACCCTTGGTGAGGCAGAAAAGAGGGGCTTGCAATTGAGCCAAACACGACTCCAATTGCCCTCTCATAAACTCATATGATTGAGGCTTTGACAAAGACCTGACCTAGCTGTCAGACAGCTGACTGGCAGACAGGCTTTGCTGGAGAGTACGCTTTAGCTCCCCAAACCGAGACAGCAGACAGCTCATCACATCCCTGAAGTCATGTGCAACTGGTCCTCCCCACGCTGTGTTGCTTTGCTGGTGAGAGCTCCTAAATAATACAACAGCAAAGAAGCAGGATCTGCAGCATAGAAGCTCAATGGGAGTGTGTGCACGTAAGGCCCCGAGTACTATTAACAAATGACCTGACTCCCATTAAGGAGCATTAGATGAGAATTTCCAGAGCTGCACACAGCAAATATTCACAGCTAATTAGTGAGTGCTGGCCGACTGTCTATCACAACCGTGACAACAGAACAGAATTACAAAGAGCTGCTATGGGAATGAGTGGGTATATAGATGGGAGCAATGTAAACAAGCGAGAAATTGTTGATGATGAGCTTCCTGGCTGCTGAGGGACTATTCCCTGACAGTGCAGAGAATTAAGCACTGAGAAACTGCATTGTCCCGCTGTGTCACTGAGTACACATCCAGGAGCCGTGGCGCCTGTTGAATGTTAAAACGAGTCCAGACGGTCAACCACTGAGACTCCCTCTGCAAGGTCACTGCATCTGAACCTTCCTGGTAATTATTCTTGATACAGGGATTAATATGTAATTCAAGGCGTCGGTCTGGATGACTCTTTTGTTATTAACTTTGATACAGCAAGAAAACCTTTCAGGATTATTTCAATTCAGTGATTACTTTTGGCCTAGCCGCTGATTGCAAACTGTGCAGGTAGGTTTACTCACCACATTGATTTCCTTGCCAATATTGAGGAGAGAGCTCCCAAGACATATCACCCTGCTCTCTCTGCTATACTCTCTGTAAATCTTATTAGAGATGGAAGCTCCTTCCCTGCACGATACCGAGAAGAGCACAAGGTTAAAACAAAAGACAAGTTCGACTGAAGTTGAAAAGATGTAGTCTTCAACTTCAACAATAAGAAGGATAATTATACACTGATTCTAAACAAGTATAATGATCTGTATCATGTAATTCATGCTTTAGGGGATGGCTAGAGATCATGATGGTGAAAGAAAGTACTGTAAAGGAATACAATTTGAAATTACAGTAATTATATTATATATCAAAAGGTATATTTATAACACTACTGTTCACAGTTTGGGGGGTGGACTTAGAAATATTCTTGTCTTTTATGAGAAATGCAAGTTTAATATAGCAAATATACAGTATATGTAACACACTGATCAGTGCAGTCATTGTTAGTGTTGTGAATAACTATCATAGATGGATATGGCTGATTTTTGAATGGAAAAAGTGACTCAGATCTAAGTCATGTTCATATATGGTCCTTGATCTGATTTATATCCAATGTCTGACAATGCAACAGCTGTCAGAACAATCACATCAGAAGTCATGTGCGTGTTTGATTGTTTTTTTAGGTCTGATTTCTGTACATATGTGCAAAATAAACACAGAGGAGACAGAGATGAAAGAAGATATCAGGAAGCTCACATTTGTCGGACATTTATGGAAGGAAGGAAAATCTCCTCTGTCACACAAATGACGCTCACACATGGTTCATGTTTCAATTAAATCTGCACATGCAGTATGTGTGTTAAAAGCATAACGGCATTCGTGCTTTAAAGAGATCCATATCACTTACAGACATGCACGTAAAACATCTACATAAAAAAATTAGATCTGATTAAGAAAAGCATTAAAGCCTGTGTTGTGGTGTCAGTGTGTGTCAGCTGTTTTTTTCTGAGCCCTATTGTAAGAAAAGTAAAGGTAGTTCTCCATGAGGGATACTGTATGTTTGGGCATTTTGCACATTTTGTAGAATTCTAGCCCTAGTTTGTACTATAACAGCAATCCCCCAAACCAGCCACGGACAGGGTGCAAAATGTGATCCATGACCACACACATGCACACACACTGCTGAGTCAGGTCCCTGTTGGGTGTTAGCTAATGATACCAGCTCATGGTAGATAGATAGTCAGACTTCAAAGGCGAAGGCCAGCCTGGCCATATTAAAAGCACAACAATGTTGCCATAGCACTGTTTGGCATGCTGCTCGGCCTCTGTGCGTTAGTCACATAGAGCCACCCGGGGAATACTTCCTACCTCTACTGATCACCGGCCTGCACCTCCTGGCCCTGAGAAATCAACAGCTAGGATTTATAGATTTACCTTAGATTGGCTGTCCCGCATTTGTACCCCCATAAATACTTTTACAGCTTTGCTAATGCCACTGTTGGGAATAAACAAGGTTACGGCGGACAAGATGAGGCCGAGATTTAGTTGGCAACTCGGACAGAGCAGATCAGAGCAATGAGAAAGCGTAATGTCAGGGAAGAGAGAGAGCAGCTCGCATTGGGGATGAACACTTTACAAGAATACTGGGTCGAACTTTTACATACTGATACAGGCTTTACAGGACTGTGCAATAACTGACATAAATCCTGTCCTCTCATCATAGTCTCTTCATCACTTGTGACAGTAGATGTCCTGCCATCTGAAAAAGCTGAAACATTAGGAGCTCAAGTGAAGTGGGGGACCTGAATGAATGTTTCTGTCTCTCCATGTGCACCAAATAAACCCAATATATAAGAGTCCTAATGTAAATAAGCTAAATATGCAATTAAGATGAATAAATAAACTTAAGTAAGATTGATGACCTTGGTCATATTCCTCATCAAAGACATTATGGATAAATTATTTAAACACATTACTTCACTTCAGTTTTAAATGCTACTCATTCAGACAACTTCATGAAACTTGCAAAGGTTTAAAAGCATCAAATATGCATGGTCAAGCCATCACCCTCTTCATAATGAATAAGCATACCTTAGAATTGACACATTTGCTCTCGGAAAGACGCTCTGGAGTTGACTAAGCACTGACTGTGTGTCTGCCCATTATTTGCCCCTCGAAGTCAGCAGAAGCTCACAATGAACTCAGCGAGGGACAGACAGGAGTTTATACTGGGTTCAGATCAAACAGGGGTCAACAAGGGGTTAAAGTCATTGTTTCAGAAGACGCTCATGTATATGTCACATAATAATGTATCTTGATAGACAGACTTCCTGGACTTAATTGAGCCTCTTTGACAGATGATACATTACATAAACCATCATAATTAAGAAAATACCAGTAAACGTCTCACCAGGCCACCAACGCTGCTGGAAAACACTGTGTACATTTGCAGCAGCATTTGTTGCAGTAGCTCAGAGCGTGTCATTGATTCTGTGTCAGTCACCACAAATCAGGGGCGGCTCTAAGGGGGGAAGGGGAGGCAGCTGTTGCCCTCCTAACTGCCCCCTACTCCCAGCCCAACTGTTCAGTTCCTAAAGCTGTAATTGGGCAATAAAATGACAAATAAAAAAAAAGACAAATATGTGAGTAGCTGTTCACTGAAACAAACAAGACACATAAAGTCAGATAAACACCTTCTTAGACGCTGCAAAATGTAAAGTTACAGAACCTGAATGGTAATTGCTTGTGTCTTCTCCTCGTAAGTCGCTTTGGATAAAAGCGTCTGCCAAGTAAAGTAAAGTAAAGTAAAGTAAAGTAAAGTAAAGTAAATGAGTAAGACCTTTTATTCTCAGCTTCAAACCTTTACAATGTGACTGGTTTTAGTTTTGTATGTGTGTTAGGTTGTACTTGAAACGTGAAGCTGCCATCTTGGTCAGGTACACCTGGTTAATTAATAATAAAAAAGGGACTATAAATGACTTAAAACAAAAAGAGATAAACACAAAAGAGCTTCAAACTGTGCATACTCACTGAATGTTCATTTATTTACTGAACACACCGGTGGGGGTGCACGACGAGAGCAGGGATGGAGGCTGTGGGGGTAGAGACAGATGGCAAATTGAGGAATATTACATCCTGTGCTGAAAAAGAGGACGACACAAAGGAAAGATGACATGTACACTGTCGAACGAGGAGACGAGATAAAAAGCTTCCAGCTATAGGAAATTTTAAATCTGAAATTGAACTGCATGCTGTAGGTGTTAAAGTCTTCAGCAGACGCTCATCAGGTGCAACCCTGCTGTTCTTTTACCTCGATTTTCATTTTCACCTTTGCTGGTTTAAAACAAGACAAACAAAACAAAACATTTTAGACTGGAGCCACCTTAACTCACCCCTTAAATAATACTGAAGCCAGTACTAAAAGTCTTCAAATGGTCCAGAATGCTGCATTTAAACATTTGAACCAATTTCAGAAAATTCAACACCAGTCTTAGCTTTCCTTCACTGGAGATTTGAACGTGCTTCTGATGACAGCGCCAGCAGTAGCTGAGCTGTTAGAGCAGTTGTCTATGAACCCCAGGGTTAGTGGTTTGACTCCTGGTTCTTGGACTGTCGTAGCGTTGTCATTTACTCTCTGGCAGCTGCTGACAATAATTTCCCCAAGAGGATCAATAAAGTATGTCTGATCTCCTTAAACCTTATACTCCACCACGTGCTCTCTGCTCCCTGCTGAAGCAGGGATCCTGTCTGTTGAAAAAAAGTCAGCTACCTACATGGCCTTTTTCACTGTGCCCCCTTGCACTGGAATAACCTCACTGCTGACATCCGACAGTCTAACTCAATAGACTCAATCGAAAGGGGAGTTTTTCCTCTGTACTGTCAACCAGTGCTTGTTCAAGGGCCATTGTTGGATTTCTCTCTATAACTCTGTGAGGTCTTGACCTTAATATGTGCCTAAGAAGTGCTTTGACATGACTCTGGTATGATTAAGTGTTATTGAAATTATATATATAATTGAATTGAACTGAAGTGAATACAGTAGAAACAGCACAGCACAGTATAATGTGGACAGTGTTTGTACAGCCAGGCTGTGTCTTTATGATGTGTGAAGCTACATCTCCATCAGACTGTGCTACCCGCCAGTTGTTTGCCACAAAACAAATCTGAACAGAGCCTCCGCTGCCCACATTTGCTTAGAGATGCATGCAAATTGAAGCTATGGCCCACCAGAGCCCAGTGCTCCCTGACAGCTCCAGCCCATCACTTGCTGCAAGTGAACTCAGCATTAATTCAGTCAGAGCAGGCAACCTCTGGTAACGCTGGTTCACTGTCAGTTTTAATGTCATCCAACAGCTCTCTCTGCAGGAACAATATGCCGCCACTCACACCAAATGTGGAAATTATTTTTGAAACAAAAGCGTTCAAAGATGTTTCCACTCAAGTGTCAGCACAGATTATGCAACTGTGTTGTTTCAGTTTTCCATCATTTCCTTGTGTTCAGCCTTTGGTTCTGACCTTATTGGACTTTTCTTTTAAATGCTGACTTTACAATACAGTCATAATCCTACAAAATTAGGATTATTAGCTACATCTCACTTCTTTTATATTTTGGGCTCACTGAAGAATAATCATCTACTATAACAGCTTAGTATGTGCTGGATGTTGTACTGGTGATAAAAGGATCAAAGATTTAGACGATAGAAAACCTGTGATGTTGGCTTTAACTGCCTTTTTTCAATTTTAACTGATTTCTATCTGATAAATTAAGTCCATTAAGATGCATGTTAAAACAGGGATTTAAAAAAATGACATCCATTAGTTGTTAGTATGTTTTTCTGGCACAAGCATCAAGTGACTGAAATCTCTCCTCTGTCTGCTCGGTCTGAGCCAAATTACAAACAAATGTGTACAGAAAGAATTTTTGATGAACAATATGAATATGTCTGGGGATAAATTACATCTCATTAAGCCTTTTAAAAACACACAGTTCATGCTGTATGCCATCTATTAAAATCAAGCACGAACAGAAGAGAAGATAAATTAGACCTTCTGTTGCTTGGTACATTTTGCAACAGACTGCAACAGTGTGCAGTAGAAAACTAATTACACACCTTTGATTTGAGCCAGCAGAATTCAAATATTCTACTGGCAAGCAACAAATGAATGAAAGCAGTTCAAAAGCATATGATAAAATGCTCTTTTGAGTGTGCAGCTCCACCCTCACCACCCTGAGCAGGCACAGTGTAAGAGCTCATTTAAAGTTAAGAGGACTTAAGTTTAGGTCATTAATTGACTTAAACCTAAGTCACTATTTACTGTAACTGAGTAGGGTTTTGCTGAATTTCAATTGCACTGCAACACGTCATGAGGACAGATGCTATAATGCAGCAACTATAATAAAGTATGGTGCAGTTGTTTGTACTGACATTATTGCTTTCAGTTCTCATATACGACAGTCGCCTTCACCTCACTGCACCTACACATGGTGCTTGACATGAAAACCAGCATGAAGCAAGAAGAGTTCAGTGAGCTCTACCAGTCAATTATAAAATCATGTGAACTTTCTTTCAAGAGTGACAAAAACTGTGACCACAACTTGAATTTCAATAATAGTGAATGATTATGCCTTATTCAATACTATTTATAATAATAATTTTTATTAATAGTTCTTGGTGTGGAGTCAAGACGCTCTACATGTTGTATCTGAGAGCAGGATGATGTCCAAGCTCCTCTCAATGCTGGACAATCCTTCCCACTGGCTGGACAGAGGAGACTGATCAATGTCAAGTGCTCCACAGAGACACAGGAGATCATTTCTGCCTGTGGCCATAAAACTGTACAACTCCTCTCCTTTATGTAAAGGGGAGGGGGAGGACAGCTATCATAATCATATATATGTAATCAGATAACCCCACTACATTACACCCAGGACTGATAATGACTTATAATAATTCACAACCACTGGCTCATTCATGACGTCCATGTGGGCGCTAGTGAGTTAGTTGTCTTTTTTTCTGCTACTGGGATTCATCTGCTGAAAATTAAATACACTTTGAATAGAATCTGGGAAACAGATATGTGGTTCAGAGATGCTTTACACAAAACTCTTTATCTATAAAATTGGGTTGTTTTGCCAACAAACCAACACCCAAACAACTCAGAAACCAGGCTGCAGTGACAAGGGGGGTGGACTGACTGACTGACGCAGTTCTTTCCACCTGCTTGAGGAAGCATTAAAATTCAGATACAGTACAAACAGAAAGTTACACTGCACCAGTCCAAAACAAAACCTTGACAATACTGCGCAGAAGCCCACAGGCAAATTCAAGAAATAGGTGTCACATGGTGGAAGTGTCTGGAGATACCTTACTGCCTGAAGCATTCTGACGTCGCCTCGAGTTTCGCTGGTGTTAACAAGATTATGAGTAAACATTGTACACAGTTTGCACAACAGAAATAATGGAGGCCTCATGTGCTTACAGCCTGCGACCTTTAATGTCCAGCACTGCGTGCATGTAGGCAGCACTCCACAAACTCCATCCTGCAGAGAGACTGCACACCTGGTTGAACCCAAAATAAGAAACATATTATGATGATATTACTTCTGGGTAGCTGCAGTATTAAACAGAGATGGAGCCGGTGCAGAGGAAAGGCAGAACATACATCTTTATCTGCGTCCACTTACAAAAGGTTATCTTTCAAATTGCTCAAATGTTGCCTGATAAATGTCCTGGTAACTCTCAATATTTCCACTGCGGGTGGCACATTTGTCATCGTTGAGATGGCGGGCAGACTAGGGCACAGATGGGAACTCCTCCCTCACACTGGCGTTGACGTATGAGCTGTGGGTCGAACCAGACGAGCACATGTGATTGATGACCTCGTGTGCCGAGACTTTAACCAGAGACAGGCTGCACTCAAAAGCAAAGTTCCACAAAAGTAAAATCAGGGGGATTTCACTCATCACAGAAAACAGAATGTGAAAGATTTAAAGTTAAATCTGACTGCCTGTTCTGTTAACCACGCAGTAAATCTATGAATTAAAGTAGCACGTAACTAACTTTTATATGAGCTTGTTTTCAGTGCTACAATTTTAGCTCTTAAATTACTATTAAAAGGAACCTGAGATAATTATGTAATTAATAATTATGATTTTTCGTCTGAAGGAAACACCTTACATATTTGTGGTGGTGACAGCGATGTAAGTATTAAGTTCCAGAAAAGTTTTCCTAAGGTGCAATAAAATCTAAAATCTGTGAACTGTGTTAACATGCTTGAGCCTTTATTTACACACAAAGTACAAATAAAAGATATTTTGTGTTTTCACTGAACTATTTTCTGCTGCATCCAGAAAGAATGGGCAGAGAGCTGGGTAACACTTTACTTGCAAAACTGCAACAATTAGTGTGACAATAATTCACTGTAAATCATCATACAAGAATGTTGTGGAACCAACTAATAATTTTTCATTCATTTAATGTAAATATCTAAGGTTTTTATTTTCAAGCTAATTCAGCTTAAAATGTCTCGTCAGAACCTGTAAATATGAGTTGTTGCTGTTAAATTGACAAGTGAATGCATTTCTGACTGAATTCACTTTTTCACATACTTTTACTGGACAAACACACTCTTCACGTCAGCTCAATAGAAAGAAATCAGGGAGTTCACGGTGACACAAGAAGCCTGATGAATCATTACAGATACTGAAAAAGTTTTCAACAGCTGAAACAGCTGTGTGTGAAGATCACACTTCACTTAACACACGGGTGGGGAAAAAAATAGACTTGAAGTGTGAAAAAAAAACAAGCAGGTTCTCCGAGTCAGTGTGAATTGATACATTTACTATGGAATTCTATCTGCTCGGGGGAGACGTGGGGAAAAAAAGTGAAGTAGCCTTGAGAGTTCACACAACTCATTAAGCTTTTAAAAATTAGTGTGCAGAAAGGTCCATGACATAGTATGTAATATTTAATAAAGATACAATTTTAATGAACAAATTGCATTTTGCATACTTTCAAGTTGAAACCAGTTACTTTGTATTTTACAATGACAATATTCTTGTTTGTTAGGCTCGATGATGACAGCAGTGTCATGAATAGAATCCAAATTGAAGCACTTCCATTATCAGTCTTTAAACCCATATGACCATATGTTGGTCTTCCAGTATTGCTTACACCTAAGAGGACAAACGGCTATTTGATTTCCAAATCTCCAGATATGACTGCTGTAGTGAGGAGAAGTTCAACCTGCAAGGTTTACTCTCTATAATCACACAGATGGGGCCAGCCAGGGACTGTAAAGGTAAGCTAACCCAGTCCTAGCAATTTCCCAGACTGTTTGGTTTGTTTGCTTGTCTCTTCAAGGCTGCGTTTTTTTTTCCAAACTGTGTTGACAGCCTACCATCTGCTGCAGAGCCAATCTAGATCTCATATACCTTCCCTGGTCTGTATTTACTTGGCTGTCAGGACTATAAGTTTGGGACTAAAGAAGATCAGTTATGATAGTTTGGCTGAAGTGTATTAGCAAATGGTGGCATATGTTGGAGGCTGACAGACAGGAAACGTGACAGAAATTATTTTAATAAAATAGTTTATTTAATAATAAAAGATGATGAAGACGTCTGATGACCATCACCTGAAATTCAGTCAAACAGGGGACAGAACATTGTAAAAAACAAGGTTAAAACTCCAAAAGAAGACAAGTCTGCACTGAATAAAGCACTTCTGAAAACAGTCTTTTAAAATGTGGACTGCAATATAATACAGATGTGTTATTTTAAGATCCAGCTGTGCTACAATTACTACAAATCAACTGTCACTTTTCTTTTCAAAGGATATGTCAGAATAAGGATACAAATGGATTTGCAGGGTCACAATATCATGTCTTGGTATCTTGACTAAATGAAGTGTAAACAAAGACGTAGAAGAAAACACCATTACAATGATAATTAGGCCTATTCTACACATACACACACACACCGACATGATGGAGACATGTCAGTAGTGTAAAAATGAAGGCGTAGTGCCCCCGTCACTTACCTGTTGACTTCATCGCTGTTTTGGACCTCTCTTGCTATCTGTGCTGTCCTGTTTCGGTCTTGCAGATCTGGCAAATTGCTGTGAATTTCTAGTTAAGGTCTGTAGGCAGTGAACATTTCAACAGTTAAACAGACATAACATGTTTTTAGGTAAGAAAAGTTGATCCTTCATCTGGTCACACTGCTAAATTCATATGACTATTACATGATGGGATTTAATGTTTTTATCACCAGGGAATCACTAAAACCCAGTTTCAGCTGCACAGACTGATCACTTATATCATACAGTAGTATACAGCCATGTTGTATGCAGCTAATTTGAGACACAGGGATCATCTTCTTTGTGACACTTGCCAGCTCTAATAAATGTAACGTGGGCTCATAAATAAAAAGCGGACAGTATGAGAGTTCTTCCTGAGGCCGGCTCACCTCGTCAGTCACAGCTACTGACAGCCACACAGGTTGATAAATTGCTCACTCGTGTGACATGTTAAGGAACAGGAGAGGAGCTCAATTTGTGAAGCTGCTCTCTGTTCATAAAACGCACACTTTCAACTCTTAATGTTTTGCAGGGTTTTTTCCAGCTCACAAATTTTTGTAGTGCGGCTATTTGAGGATTGGCAAGCTGCAATGAAAAAATCATTATAGGGAATCTAAACTGGGACTGAATGTCCTCTGCGTATGACTGTTTAAAAAGACATGTGTACCAGAAAGAACCTTCCTACGACTATATATATTGCTCCATCATGCTGGAAAAGGCCTTGGTACCAATAATTATTCATGGCTCTGTTATTAGGCAGAATTGTGAGTGAGCACCCTCCCTTGGCTTAGAAGAAACCCCATGCATGGTAGCGTTCACCTTTTCTTCACCCGGACAATCTTTTTTCCAAATGCCTTAAACAATCGGAAAGGAGATTCATCAGAGAAAATGACTTTACCCATTCCTCAGCAGTTCAGTCCCTGTACATTTAGCAGAATATCAGTCTGTCTCTGTTGTTTTTCTCAAAGAGAAGTGGCCTCTTTGGTGCCCGTCTTGACACTAGACCATCATCCTAAAGTCTTCACCTCACTGCGCGTGCAGATGCACTCACACCTGCCTGCTGCCATTCCTGAGCAAACTCTACACTGTTGGCGTCCCGATCCCGCAACTGAATAAGCTTTTTTGGGCGCCCTGAAGCCTTCTTCACAACTATTGAATCTCTCTTACTAACTATTTGTGCAGAACAATGATGGATGCACGTGTTTCATTGCAGGTAATCATGGTTAACAGAGGAAGAATGGTGATTTCAAGCACCACCCTCGTTTTAAAGCATCAAATCTGCTATTCTAACTCAATCAACATGACAGAGTGATCTCCAGCTTCGTCCTCATCACCTGTGTTAACAAGAGGATCACTGACATGATGTCAGCAGGTCCTTTTGTGGCA
Organism: Ctenopoma kingsleyae; assembly: GCA_032353495.1. Taxonomy (NCBI): domain Eukaryota; kingdom Metazoa; phylum Chordata; class Actinopteri; order Anabantiformes; family Anabantidae; genus Ctenopoma; species Ctenopoma kingsleyae. Next base: position 29,157,279 of record JAUBNQ010000012.1, read on the forward strand.
GGGCTGAAATGCGTGTGTGGAAATGTCCATTGTCATGCCAAAGATGGACTTACAATAAATGTAACTATATAAATAATTACAATTCACCTGATCACTCTTCATAACCTTCTAGAGTATATGCTTATTGTCATTACAAAAACTGAGGCAACAACCTTTGTGAAAATTAATCTTTGTGTCATTCTCAAAAGGTTTGGCCACCAGTGTACACAGTATTGAAGAATAGGAGAGGAAGAATTTCTTTTTCTTTGAGACACCAGAAGTTGACCTGACTCTGCATCTGGCAGCTTCATCTGGAGGCCAAGTTGATCCTTCCATAGCCCAAAATAAAAACCTGATCTGGGATAGTGTTTGTGAAAGAAGAGCAGCCATGAAACTGCTTTTTGAATTTCTAATAATATATGGACATCATAGCATTAGTGAAAAACTAATCCAGTCGTGGCCTAATAGAACACCATCTAAAGAACTGCAGACCTCACTTGCCTCAGTTAAGGTCAGGGTTCATGGTTCAACAATAAGAAACTGGGCAAAAATGGCATCCATGGAAGAGTTCCAAGGCAAAGCCACTGCTGAGTAAAAACAACATAAAGCCTCAAATCACATTTGCTAAAAAAACATCTTGATTATCCCCAAGACTTTTGTAGATGCACAATAAAACACCGTCACAATCAGCAGCCGTTAGACAAGTTCAAAAGTTGAGAAAGGTGTTGAGATGAGGAGGAGCAGGTGGTGGTTCAATGCTGCCAGAAATTAGTCATCATCCTCCTGAAGGCGCTGAGGGCCAAAGCCAACAACACATCTGTGAAGGGGAGTGCTCATTTAATGATCCATGGCCTGTTATGTTTGGTTAGAAGTCGTTCTGTGCATCGGACAGTTACAGGATTTAATCTTTTTTTTAAATTACCTTAGGCTCATCTGTCATACAGTAAAGTTCCGAAGATAAGCATATTTATTAAATTTTCTGTTTGAAGATGACTATTTCTGAGCAATTCAAAATATTATTAAGTAGTAAATAAAAAGTTAATAAAAAGTAAAGTAAAAAATGTAATTTTACACAAAGCTGTAGCCAACATATAACCTGGATTTCCACTATTTGTCATGAAATCCATGTCCTCGTTTCATCTTGTGAGAGAGAATAAAAGGATACAACAACAAGGGGTTTGTCATGAAGAACGTAGCCGTTGGTTTCCCGCAGTGCTTTCTCTGCACTCTGCTCACTGGGGAGCCCTATGAAGGCCTGCCCTTTCATCCGCCCCTCCTTCATTAACACAATGTCAAACCTGTGGAAAAAAAGTAAAGCAGGGATCATTACTCCTCCTAATTGCATCAACGCTGCATTGTGCCCATACGGTGTTACAGTAAATTATAATTACACTGGACAAAACTATTTCGAGTCAGCCAACACTAGAAATGGTTAACTGACCATATCAAGATTTAAACTGTGAGAATTTTAATTTATATTTCTTCTAAAATAAGACACTTAGATTAGATTTAATGACATTAAATCTACATAAAATTACAATCCCTTTTCTAAAAAGTTGAGACTGAGTAAAATGTAAAATGAAAACAGAATGTTTTAAAGAATTAGCAAATAATTTAAAACCTGTTTTTAAAAATCATATTTTTAAGTTTCAGCTTCTTTTAGCATTACTTTGCATGTGGGAAGTGTTTGGGAACTGAAGAGACCGACTGCTTCACTTTTTAAACTGAAAATTCTCCCCATTCGTGCTTGATGTACGATTCCGCTGGTCAACGGGAGAGAACAACGAGACTCCTATTTTTCACTTCATAATGCACCAAACGTTTTCAGTGGGTGTCAGTTCTGGACTGCAGACAGGCCAGTTTAGCACCTGCTGTAATAGGTGAAGACTATGGTTTGGCTGCTCAAACAAGTAAGGCCTTTCCTGAAAAAGGTGTCATGTGGGTGGCAATATACACGGCTCCGAAACCTGTATACCGTACATCGTTCAACATTAATGGGGCCTTTACAGAAGCACGAGTTACCCATGCAGTTTTCACCCCTATACCACCATGGAGAATGGCTTTTGAACTCTGTCCTTGATAAGACGGGAGATATTCCTTCTTTTCCTTAGCCTAGAGGACGTGGTGTGCATAATTTCCAAAAAGTCATGAGACCACTGAACAGCGGTCAGAACAGAATAGTCCATCCTTTTTTTTTTTTTTTCTTTGTCCCTTGCTTAAGGACATTTCTCTGGATTATCACAGCTTTTTTGGAAACAGGGTCATATTTACTTAGACAGCACATAAGAAATTCACTAACAAGCTGTGGAAACCCTCAAGCAGAAAAACTATTTAGAATCAGGTTACAAACTGGACAAGCTGTTTCTCTGGCAGGGTTGCACCTTCCAGTTTATCACTTACATCTGTGTTCACTGCCTGGCCTTCTACTCAACAGAGGTTCGGTTTGATGACTCAGGTGAAATATTAATTTGAAGTACTGCTGATGCACAAACATAAAATGTCCCTTGTGATCTCTGCTTATTAATAACACAACACACAGTCAGCATGAATTACGAAAAACTCTCAAGAGGAAGTGACAAAGTGCTGCAGTCAAAAATAACTCAAGAAAAGAAAAGATGGGTGGAAGGTGAAGCAAACCGTGTCAGTAAGAAATAAAGTCAAGATGTATGACTTCTGTTTACGTACATGTTTCTCTCGGCTTCTGACAGAGGGTTGATATATCTCCCATAGATGTACTTCAGGTCCTGGAAGACAAATACGGCAGATAAATGAAAGCAGTCAATACATGAATATTAATGTATGTGTATCAATTTATGTACAAGTTGCAGAGTTTTCATCTTGTTGAAAATTTCAAGCATAACAACACAGAATTCATAGTATAATACACTCGATCAATAAATAAATGTCTACAACATATACTGTATGTTATAAACCAAACGCACTTAAAAGGGTCAAGTGTCATTAATGTACCCACTTTCTCTTCCACTTGCTTTGCAATATTCTTCACGTACAGTCTGCAGGTTGGTTCACCCGGTTCATAATTTTTAAACACAGACATCCTTTTTATCTCTGTGTTAAAAGAGAGAATGAGAAAAGAAAAATGTTATGCAAATTTGTATTTCAAAAACAAATTTAAAATTTAAAATCTATTCCAACATAACTTTGACCAGATACACTGGTCATTTGATACTGACACATGTAAAACCTCAGTTTACTGAGGTACTGTTTGATACCATACAATTATTCTTGATAGACAATATAGTATTATCTGGATTGAGATCACACCTCAAATAGAGGGGTTATGTTGTTTCTACTTTTAAGAACAAATCTAAGCAGATTATTGAAAATGGAGCACCCCAGGGTTCAGTTTCTGGACTAATGCTATTCAACTTGTAAGTCATCCATGACAATACATGCTATGCAGATGATATGCTGTTTACTCAAGATTCATAATGCTCTTAGACCAAGTGAATATGATCCTGTAGACTAACTGCATTAGTGTTTAGAACAACAATAACTGAATGAACTCCTTGCTTAGCTTGACTCCAAAGCTATAAATACATAAGTTGTAACTAGCTCAGATCAGAGCTTCAGAAGCCACACAAAGTCTATACGTCAGCATTTTATATCGGACAAATAAGTAATAATGCCAATTTATAAATTACTCAGTTAGATACTTTAAAATCTTTTCTAGTTACTATCTAATTGGTTCCTCTGCTGCATTCTTGGCAACTTATAACTTACTACTACACTGTAACTGCACTAAAGCTGTGTATCTGCTGTTATCTTTGTGCATTTGTATTTTATATTTTTATTTTATGTATTTTCTTTATTGTTTTAGTCAGTTCAATGCTTTTCTTTGTCATTTCTTAGTGGCATTGACAACTTCTCTGTCTGGTTTTTCCATTTCTTGTCTCTATTTCACATTTGTTTATGGCCACTTTTGTTGATGTACTGGCTTACTACTGAACCACGGTGCCGACCATATGCTTAAATTATAAATTATATTTTACCATCTCTCGACAGCCGTCCTTTCTCTAGTTCCTTTCTGGAGATGACATCTGATGGAAGATCCTGCTCATTGTCGCTGTGCTCCTCTTGTTGTTGGGATGCTTGGATGCTGGGGTAGATCTTACCAAAACCATCAGAAAACTCACTCTGATCACTGAGAGTGGAAGCGACCTCCCTCTCATCCACTTCTAAAGAGCCATACAGGATGTTAAAAGACCAATTAGTTACAAAATTAAAAGCTGAGTGATGCAAAACATGAAACTCTCTCTCCAGCACATATGCAAATCACTTCCACAACATGTATCCTATTCAGCAAACTAAACAAGCTCAGGATGGGAGACTGGAAATAAATCCTCTTAGTAACAATTCATTTAACATATCGATAGCATCATTATGACTGACTTAATGATAATTAATAAATGATAAATTAATTAAAATGATTGAACTGATGAATAAATAATGGTAAAAGTGAAACATAGTCCCAAGAGTGAGACATAAGCACATTCAATCCACTCCTGTTTTGCATACATAAGTTTGAAAGGCAGTAGGAAGGATATGTCTGGTGAACTTCTGAGGAGCACTCGCATGTCGTAACTGAAATTACTAAGAGCAGTGAACCTGTACAAATCCAAGAAGAGAAAAAAAGCTTGTCATCCACATAAGGTGTATGTGTACGTGTATGTGCACTGGAGCAAGAAGTGCTGGGGAGCTTTTCTGATACACTCTCAGCAGAGAACTAGATCACTGCTTTCAAAATTATCCCCTTCCTTATCTGTTCCCCACCTCCCCTTCTCATTCAAATAGGTTGTTTATCGGATCCCACACCCCCCACTTCCCCAAAACAAGACTAATCCAAAAAGCTACCTGTCATAGTTTATCTTGCCCATGTCTTTAGGAAATCTTTTGTGTTTGACTTTGAGATCTATTTTACTTCTCAGAGACTTGCCGGGGAGTGAAGCTCCAGCTAGAAAGAAGGGAGATAAGGGGAACTGGGAAGTGCACAGTTGACAAGTTACACAGACTGTGCCCCCAATGTCATTTCCTCATAAAGATAATAGTAAAACCTTTATGGTACCAGTTTCTGCTGTGATATACTGCTGTGCAGCACTCAGTTCTGGCTTCACATACAGGACTTTAACTTAAGTCAACAGGAGACCACCTGCTGCTAATGTAACAAATATAATGTAAAGTAATTATCAAACACTGTAAAGTGCCTTTTGCTCACAAGTGAGTATTCCCTTCTGCGAGTAGGCGCAAGAAAGAGTTAAAATTGTTCTAAATCCTACATGGTTCACTCAGTTTTTTGACAAACCCCTTTTTACTTTTACTGTGTGAATTCTAGTAAAAAAATTTATTTATCTTTAGTGCTGAAATCAACATTGAATAATTACTTCTATACATAATTGGGAATTTGATAATTGATGAATTGTTCAATGCTTAAATAAAGTAACTGTTAATAGCATGAAGTGTGTATCCATCTACAGGGTCTGAAATTAGCACCTGCAAACCACCAAGTACAGGTGGTTTTTCTGTTTGGCGAATAAATCTCAGAGAATTATCCCCTATACTGGGAGCTGTGAATGTTTGCAGCAAAGTAATCATGTAATAAAGCTCTGAAGTCTTTACTTGGGCGTTCTGCTTTCGTCCTGTTCTGTTGTGTCTGTGTCTGAGTTTGAGAACAGGGACAGTAGTGTGTAGCTCATCCATCATCTACTAAGAAAAATTGCATGATGGATGCAAACATGGTGATGATGGCTATACTTAAATGAGGGTTGTGTTTCACTGGTGTCCACAATGGGGAGTTTGGAGAGCGACCAGCATAAACAAGAGAAAAGTTAATCCAGAGGAATTAAAGGTGTTAGAGGCTTATAGTCATATTGATGAGCTAGTGCAACAAAATCTTGGTATTAGTATTCTTGTGACTGACTCCTTCTTTCCATCATTCCAAATACATTATCATGAGCAGTAACCATATGTCCTTTATGCATTCTTTAATTTCTCTTATGCTTCCTCCTCGCCTGAATAAGAGCAGCCATCTGCCAGTAGCAAGGAGATTTCACCTGACTTTCAAACCTATTAAAGACAGACACAATCACAGCAACAGCGATCTACTTTCCTCAGTTGGGCAAAAATGTCTCTGCGTAGTTATTAAGGCAAAGGTGCAAAATTCATTTTGCGCTATTTTGCTAGGAAAAACCCTGAGTAGAGCAGTTTGTGCCATTTTACACACAAAAAGGCAAATTATTACTTAGGTTAGCTGCTTCATGTTTTCATATACAACCAGCTTGGTCAGTCTATCATGTCTATCTGTTTGTTAAAATAAGGAATGACAGCTCTTACCTCTGCCTTCATCAGACTGCCCTTCTTCAGCTGGCACACTTCTGTCTACTATGGCCGTTACCTCTGGAACCGAAATATGGAATTCAATTTTCCTTGGACCAGAGGCGGGGGGCTGCTCAAACACATCGCAGGGCTGCAGCAGAGGAGCACTGAGGACAGCATAGAAAATCATTACCCCCACCAACAGCAGGCTCTAAAAAGCACCCACAATAAACCTGGCTCCTGAGCGGCTTAAGGGTTGGAGATATTTGGTTGTGGCCAATCAGAGGTATGTCTCAGTCTGCAAACATACAGCCAGGAGACACAGAGGTGTGTGTATTTATAGTTTAGAAATAGAGTTTGTGGTCTGTCATTAAGGGAGTGTGTGCATGTTTGGTACTAAAACAACAAAGTCTCAAAGCCACACAAGGCTGTCTTTATGAGGAAGACTTATTGTCTGGAGGTTTTTTAGCTGCCTGTGAATACTGTCTCCAGATGAGCTATGCGTGAGCACTGTGACATGCATGAATGCCTTTGGTGTACCTCTGAGAGTCTGGTTTGGGAGCATAGAGTAGATCCTTGATCTTGGGCTTCTTTCTTTTTGAAGCTGTTTTTGGTCTCATGGGTCTCTTGCATGCTTGGTTGACCAGGCCCATCAGACGAGCTATCCTGAAATAAAGCAAGCATAGGGAATAAGGGAATAATGTCTACCTTGGACACAAAAGAAAACCTGTCCACCCACTGGAATTTAAAGACATTTCACATTAAACCACTTGTGTTTAACTTAAACAGTATTACTGATCAATGATACATTAACACTCTGGCTCGACTGGTTGTCTATGTAGAATTGTGTCGTCTCTATTGAGCGCGGTTATCTTCTTCTCACCTCTCCTTGTCTTCGTCATCCCCACTCTCATACTCTGACTCTTCTTCACTGGACAGCTCCATCTCCTCCTCAGGTAGAGGGGGATAGTCAGGGGGGAAGGGAGGAGGCATGGGCATGGGCGGTGCAGGAGGCAGCAGCTCAAACTGCAGGAAACAACACAAGATAGCTTAGTTTGCAAAAGCAAAATGATTTGCTGTGCATCTATGGTACGGTGCCTGCTAAACAGTGATTCAAACTGGAGTTCACTGGTTTACTTCTGTCAGTAGTAGTGATCAGTTTTATATATTTAAGCACAGCCATGTGTAGGGCTAGAGTAGGGATAATCACTAAATTATGGTAATTTATTTCTTATCGTAATCGTCTTAAAAAAATGCTAAACATTGACCAGTACAATTAACTGCAACTCACAGTTATTTTCATCCTTGATCAATCTGCTTGATTATTGTCCCAGTTAACTGCTTGGTTTATGAAATGTTAAAGATGTGTAACAAGCAAAATTTGCTTGAAGTATGACTTTTAAAATGTAATTGTTTGTCAAAACCACTGCAGAATAATTTTTTGATGAACTGGAGGACCAGTCTTTTCATCTGTAATACATGTACTGTCGGTAAGGAATTAATAGACTTAATGGATAATATGTCTCTTTCCTCACATTTTAGATTTCACATTATGCAAGAAAGCAAATTTGCCTGCTTTCAGTACTTGGAGTGGAGCAGTACTTTTGAACCATCATCCAATTTTCTTCTCATTTTCTCATTTTATAGAAAATAAATACACAGAAGTGAAAAGCTTCATATCTTTTGTAATGCTAAATGTGTCCAAACACGTCTTCAATCATATCTGGAGTGGATCTTTGACATATATACTGATTTTAGTTTCACGTAGTTCTAATACTCATTCTTTTGTGCATGCACAGAGGAACATTAGAGTCAATAACATAACAATAACAACACAGTTTTTCTAGTTTAACATCAAATTACTTCTATGTGAACCAGCTACAAATATGCAGGCCTGATGAGAAGCTCACCAGAGGGGGTCTGGCAGTGACTGGGCCAAACGGACATGGCAAATTCATCTTGTTCATCAGATGGAGTACCTGTATAATTGGACATGTGATTATTAGAACAGTATAATATAACAGTATAGTAGTATAACAGGATTCATACTAAGAGCTGGGTGGGAGCTGGTAATAGAAATATGCTGCTGCTCTCGCACAGACAGCCTGTAAACTCAGACTCCATATGTAAAGCAGATTGCAAGGCTTTTGCATTTTCATTTAAAAATACATGGATCAAGGTGAAATTGAGGCTGAAGTGAGACACCAGCAGTGAGGCTGAGCATAAAGCAACTTCCTCTGCAACACACCAGCACCACCAAGATGCCAACACTGGAGGTAGCAGCAGTGGAAATCCAGGCAGCGCAGCTCCCAGGGAAATATTAAACCCATAACTCATGCCTCCCACTTACAGTCTATTATTAATACTTGCTCCCCAAATTGAAATTTAAAAGGCAAATGTTTGCTGTTTGATCTTTAAGAGGTTGGATGCGGTTCAAAAAACCTCTGGGACAGTTATTCCAGAACTGTATTTCCATTTTACAATATGAATCTAGAGGCTATAAATGCTGTAGCATTAGCATTTCTTTTTTGCACTTTCCAAAGGAAAGGAAGTATGAATACACAGACAATATGAAAAGACACAAAAATACAAACACATAACATACTAATGACCAAATCTTGGATATCAAAAGGTGCGCAGGTTAGGAATGAATAAAATAACAGTAGTAGTAGAAGCAGTAGTAACTCACCTGCACATAAAACTTTGGCATACTCAGGAGGGCATGCGTTATATTTGTCAGAATACCATTATTAGGTGGTGGGTACAGATATTTCAAAGTGGGATTTGATTGAAAGTTCAACCTGTAGGAGAGAGAGTGGAAGAAAGAGACAGAATTACTTAAAAAGAAACTGCTGTTTGCAAACATCATACCCCCTTCACTTAGCAGCTCTCAAAATATGTCAAAATAATGCAGGCACATCAATGTGGCCCAGCCAGTGAGGTTATTCTTTAGGTGACAAGCATTCAGGCAACAAAATGTAAAATTCAGCCATTATGGGGCACTGGGGCCAGAATGCCACGTCAGCACCAAGACTTGTCCTCATGTAATAATAACTTGTATAAGGCAAGAACGGAATGCATGGAATGAGAGAACAAGACTTCATCTTTGATTTCTTTCCATCTGAATTTTAATCCTGTATTTGATTCACTGATTTGAAATTGTGCCAAATGTGTGCATTGCATTTCCATGCAAAACAAATATAAAAATAAAACGTGAACAAATGAAAAATAAATTAAATGAATGCAGTTTTACAAAGTCAACACACAGCTGTTTTTAATCAGGAAATCACTTTTGTTCTTGAACATTCAAAACGCTGAAAATCATCTCATCTGTGAAGTGCAGCGTTGCCAACGTTAGTCACCGGCATGGTGTCCGACCCCCTGGGAAGACAAGCCCCCAGCTAAAATATTATATTCAAAACATGTCAGATTAATGTGGGCTTCAGAGAGAGTTATTCGATTTCCTCCAGCAGGTCAACAAGCTGTAATTTATAACTGACAATCTAATGCAATAGGAGAATTGCTGCCCTGCTAAAAACATCCTTTTCTGGAGGTCACCATCGACAGCGCTGCTTTGTTCTTTATTCCAGAATACATCACTGTTAGAATGAAAATGTCTTTGCAATATTTTGACTATAGGCCACCGGAATTTACAACTGCCATACATGAGAAGAAAAATAAAACCCCTGAATGGAATACAAATAGGATACTGCATCAGAATTTATTCACATTAAAGACCCACTCCACTCAAAAATGTTTGTCTTTATATGTCCTAAATTGTCTGACTTCTACTATACTAGGTGGTGTATGAGCAGAGTTTGTCACTAACAGTGTGTTTTTCACATTCTTCTGCTGAAGGGGGCTGGTGTAGGTTCACTGAAACTCCTTATTTCAAAATTGGGCGGAGAACATGAGATTATCTACGTTGAAAAACCAAACCAATCACAGTTCAGCATGCAAAGAGTGACAGCAGTAAACTTTCATCAGGTGACTGTAAATATGCCAGAGTGTGCAGTTTTTGGATGTAAACCAGAACCTGGAGCTTCTTTCCACTATTTACCAAAAGATTCTGTCCTGTGGCAGAAATGGCTAGATTTTGAGGCAGCATGATAGCCCAGTGGGTAGAGCGGTCATCTTCAAACCTGAGTGTGAGAGGTTTGACTCTCAGTCCCACCAGACTTCATGTTGAGGTGTCCTGGACAAGACAACGGAACTCCGTACTAGCGCTGACATGTAGTGTCTGGCAGTTGTCCAACAATAATTCCCCAATGAGATCAATAAAATGTCTATTTTTTTCAGACATCGCACTCACACACCTAAGAATGTTGAGGAAGTCTTTCCTTAACTACATGCGAAGTCACAGGGTCTTGCTAAGAAACAAATTTGGAAGCCAGATGCTGTGTGAAGTATTTGTGCTGGGACACCTACAACCAGCAGGAGTCACAATGTAAGTA
>JAUBNQ010000012.1:29204237-29214379 GCA_032353495.1 Ctenopoma kingsleyae
AAAACTATACAAAATGAATATGTTATGAATAATACTGTGGATTGTGGCATCACATCTTTTTGTGATACTAATTGTAAAACCTGAACTGACTGAACATGTGGCCTGCTCAGGATGATATGTACTGTGCTGTATGTATCATCTGCTTGCTGAAAGAGAACTCTGCATCCTTGATGCTAAGGCTAACGCTGAAACCTCTCTCGATCCAATCCCTCTCTCTCTCTCTCTCTCCTCTCTCTCTCTACCTCTCCAGTACACTACTGATGATTTAGATTACACTCAGTTCTATGATTACTCTGAGGGAGCCACAGACACCGTTCCGACCGATGAGTATTCTGAACCACAGGTAAATGAAAAAAGGAAAAGAAAAGAAAAGAAAGATGTGTTTCCTGTCATGTCTCTTTTTGTCAGTCATCCAGCCTGTCCCTCACTTTGTCTTGTGTGTTGTCTGTGTGTCTCAGTGTTGTGTTTATGTGCACACCAATACTCAAGCAACTGCAAACAACTAGCTTTATGGTGCTCCTTTATTCTTATTGTTTAACTGTTTAACACTGAAAGATTGACCAGTAGGTAAATGTCTTGACCAGCTTTCTCGTAGCAGAGGTAGAATAATGTGTGTGCATGTCAACAAACATGGTGTATCACTCCTCCTTGTATCTGTTTTATGAGGCTGCTGCCTTCTCTCACTGGGGAAATGCTATTTGCTTTCAGTATTCTTTTTTTTTTTTTTACATTTCAGCATGTCTTTAAAACTATTATATATAGGTTGTTTTTACAACATTTTACTTTACAGATTTGAAAGTCAGTCTAACCACCGTTGCTATGGTAATGCTCTGCAATAGTTCTGTGTGTCGCTGGAAAGCAAATCCTCTGTTTATTTGTTTTTGCATCAGTCCCAGATTGACTCGTACAGTATGTATGTTTCAAAAAGGCTCAGTCCTCGATTGTTGTGCAGCACCCTTTTCACCCAACTGTCACATAGTGTGAAGGCAGCATTAACATAATCCAGTTGCAGCTCTTGTAGTTGGTGTACATGGTCGACATATGAAAGGACACCATGCAGACGGACTACTGTACACGGGCTCTGACAGTTGAGGTGGTGAAGACTCTGTACAAATGTCGCAGATTGTGCCTTTAATCGTTTCCACGTCTGAATGTTCCATGTTTGTCTTGGTGTTCTTTGTCGCCGCAACCTCTTCCAGAGAAAGAAACGTAGTGTCGCCATGAAAAAGAAGAGGACCAGAAAGTCCCTCAGTAAAACTAAGACCAAGCCATTAAAGTTCTTCTCTGGCAAAAAATCACCGGCTAAAAAGTTTGCCACTAAGAAGAAGCGACAGATTCCAGGCTACCAGGCCACAGCGCCCGCACGACCCAGAGGCAATTTTAGGGTAAACGTTCACGTTAAGGAAAGACCAAATCCCATCAAGATCTTCCCATCCTGAATTCTGAAGGGAAAATCTGTGATGGCAGAGCTCCCTAACCTCTTAACCTCTGTGTAGACGTAGCAGAGTCTGTAGCCAGCTTGAGAGCACCCCTAGCAAATAACCTCTGGTTTGAGCCTTTGTGTTAACCCTCGCTTTATTCTTCTTTCCTTTTTTCAACATGACTCAGCTAAACAATGTAGAAGGAGATTACAATACAGACATTGACTACGGAACTGTAGATGGTACTCAAACTCAGTCGTCCTTTGCCACAAGTGGACCCTACGAGGTAATTTTCATCTTCATTCTCCTCTATCTTTAAAACAGTGTGTTGAGTATTGGGAAATGTGAGAAAGGAAGATTTGACCCAAGGAAGTATCTGGTATGACAAAGACACAGCCATTCAAATGAATCGATGTGTCTTTTTTCTGATGTTTAAAAGCTACAAACTACTTGCTCCGCTAGATATATGGATGTAGTGGACTTCCATATGATGCTCAGTTTTAGCCTCTGCAGGTCTAGTTAGTGCTCAGCATGAGATGAAACACTATAGGCTGTCTGGATGGATCATAAAAGAAATGAGACACAAATATGCTGTTCTTGCAAAGCCTGCTGTCCTGTACATCCATAAGTAGAAACATGTGGCTTTGACAGTCACTGTGATCCTGCTGAAGTAACATGTGTTTCTTTACCAAGAGCCACAAATGTGCTTCCTGATATTTACAGTCCCTGCTGTTTGCTCGGAGTCGTTGTCTCAGTCACTTTTGTGTACTATACACACAAAGGGTGGAGATTTGACTTGCAGCCTCATCTAGGATTAAGAGAAGTTGATGATAGCAGAGCCTCTCTCAGCCACAGACACTGACAGTAAAAATTCTTGTGGAGATTATCGGTTCAGTGAGATTGCGCCCTGCTGTCCATCACATCATAAGCTTGGTTTTGATCACTAGTTCTATTAATTATCTTTAAAAGAACTATGATCAACAAGGCTCCTCACAGCCAGCTATAAACATGCATTGCCTACCGCGCTGTGTGACAAAGTGGATGTGATTATACAGGCAATTTCAAAAGTATCATTTGGCAAGACGCAGTATAGCAAATAATGACTGTGTAAGTGCATCCATTTTGTTTCTCTCCAAGCATAAATCCACAGAGATCAGTCTGGAATGAAAGAAAAATGTGCCAAGTGATTGTTGTTTGCAGTACTTGTGCCAAATACACAGTGTACCAGGTGGCATAAATGTATTCTATGAAAATTCAATTACTGAGCAAATTGAAATTTTAGTTGGTGCACTCTGTGTATCTCCACAGCTGCTACAGTCTGATACTAGATCTCATGTTCATGCTTATTTCTGCCAGTGTGTTTCAGCCTTTCTTTACTGTCTTTTATATCATGTACAGTATGGTTGAATGATAAGAAAGAAAAGGCTGAGATAAATCAGTACAGTAACACTTTATTTATTCCTCTGTGACCTTTTTATTCTGGGAATACATAAGGTGTTATCACTGCTAATATCTATTGATTGTTTAATTAATATGAAAGTATATATTAATTAAAAATGATTTGCAGTCTGCTTTAATAGCATCTCAACATAGACTGTTTGCCTCAGTTGCTTAACTAACATCCTTATTTGCTCACCATTACCCCCACCCCCCTTCGCTTGGGCAACACCTAAAAGGCTGTGGAGGAGGATGTTGTTAGTGTTTACGCCACCGAGGCCGCTCCTGTTGCCATGGAGCCCACCGCTGTCCCAGAAATAGTGGACAACATGGACACTGGCCCAGAAGGATATGACTTTAAGGAATATGACCTAAAGGAGTATGACTTGGGCGAGGTAGACAACAGGTTGTATGATTACGGGGCTTATGACGAGTACGGCACAGCCCCACCCAAACTCACAACAACTCACGATGATGAGGTGGGGCCCGGGGTTGCCGCTGAAACCGACGTTTCTGAGAGCACCGTAAGTATCACACCCTTGACCCGTTGACTGAGGGTGTGTGCATGAACGGCACGGGTTAGTGACTCAGTGCATGCCTTTGTAGTTGACTGTTTTGCATGGGAAATGTGTCATTGACATGTTGAGTATGGGGTCAGCAAATGCAATCTGTGCGATCGGTGGTTCATTGACAGCTCTGATGGGGACAATGCATGCGTATGCGTTACACCACTTTCTCCTCCTGCACTCTGAAAACACAGATTATACGGGGTGTCCAGACAGAAATGTTTCACACTTACACAGTAATTTCTTTTTTCTGCATACACAGCCTTCAATCAGATATGATCTGTCCTTCTCCAGCACTGTATTTTAACAAGCAGACTATCCGTGACATACCCCTCTTTGCATGCACAACAATTAGCCAATAACTCACAGGCAGATGTCTGCACAGTGCACACACACTCACACACAGCTGTAATGAAAATCTTATGCTTTCCTTCCTCCCCTTTTTATGCCCAGAAACTCTGCCTTCCCCTACCAACAGCTTGTCACAGTCTGTCGTCTAATTAGCATAAATATTTAACATATGTCCTTCTCTGCACTTTTTCTTTATGTTTACTGAACATCACCAAACACAATTTTGTGTATTTGAGCAAGGTCTTTCACACACAAAAAACACACACAAACACACAAGACAGATGGACTAATTCACTGCAAGTAACGAAACCAGGCACTTAAAAGTTTGAATCTTTTAGTAATTTTTCTATTCCTGCGTAAATATGACCTAATGTGAAACCCAATTAAACAAATGACACCAAAATTACACTTATTCATTCATTTACTAAGTACATGGTGTGTAAACATTTAGGATTATCAGTTATTTAAAAGGGAAATTAGAGAAAGATGTTTTAAATCAATGGGATGACAATCAAGTGTGGGTCTGGGAGGTCCTCCTTATTTAAAGAAGAGAAATCTGGTCTTTGCTATTAATGTCTGATCTTGACAACATAGGCTTGTTAAAGTGTTATTGACTGAAACAAAGTAGATTTCCTTAGGAGACCTGTTGATGCCCATCAGGCTGGAAAGAGTTTGAAGGAGTCAGCTGTCAGGCAGGTTGTGTACCTGAAGAACATTTAGCATCACTGTTACTCTCCTCAGCAGTGGTCAGCCAACACAAGATTACATTAAGATCAAGGCTTTTTATAGTCCGGGAGATCACAAGAACCCCAGGGTAATGTTTTAGGTCATGCAGAAAATTCTAAGTGGTTCACAAACTTTCAAGTGCCACTATAGTTAAAGTTAAAGAAAACAAGAAGATACTTGACTTCACAGATGTGAAACTGTGCAAAACATATTCTCTCTCTCCTCAGAAAATTATCTGGAGTTTGCGTGACAGTTCTAACCTGTCAGTGTTAAGTAATGTTCTGTTTGGTTAGCTTTAGCCACACTGCACAATGGCAGTGCAATGACAGCATTGCTCCATTTCAAGCATATAGAGGTCCAGTCTTTCTGAATACGACTAACATAATGCCTGTTTAGTTATTCTTCATTCAATTTCTGCCTCTGACATAACTGCAGTAGTGTAGCATATTGAGTACACTTGATCGCAGCTGAACTGCCTCCTCAGCCATCCATTCACCTGTGAACTATAACTACTGTGTGAAGAATGTTACCTCTGTGCTCTCTTTGTAACTGCAGGTTGCCGGGGCTGGAGGAGCCTTCGGGCAGAAGGGAGAAAAGGGCGAGCCAGCTGTTATTGAACCTGTAAGGCTTAAAAAATCAGTGCTGGTGTCATTTCAGTGCAAATCATCTGGTTTACTAAGTCAACTCCCAAACTACTGTTTTTATCTTTGTTTTCTTTTAAGATACTTTATAAACTGTATACACTTTTGGTCAGACACTCAAGATTTGCTTCAGAATTTTACCCCAAATTTGCTGATTCACCTGAACTCTCGCCTGTAGTCCGTCTGCTGCTCAGAAACGATGTGTTTGTTTTTTAAAGGGTATGCTAATTGAAGGACCACCAGGACCCACTGGCCCAGCTGTGAGTATATTGTTGAAAAAAAGAAATAATTGTTTTGCATGTGAGCGCGATTATATACCGTTGCAGTCAGAATTCTATAATCTGTCATGCTGGTCGTTTGCTGACTTTGTCCTTATAGGGTCTGCCTGGTCCCTCAGGCCTACAAGGACCCCCAGGCACTGCTGGAGATCCTGGTGACAGGGTGAGTTGTTATTTATGTCTCCACACCAACATTTTTTAAGTGTGCATACAGTAGATGTTACAAAATAGAAACTGATGGTGCAGGGCTGTCTCAGACCCCAAAAATAGATGCTAAAATAAGTCTGAATACATGCTATCGTACTAGTACTGTTAAATCGTGTAGTGCATCACTACTAAAACACAGCACACGATGTGGTAAACTCATAAAATAGTGCTTTATACAAAACAATGTTTAAGGCAATCTTGGTTTTTGTCATGTTTCCGGTTTAGATATATGGTACACTGGGTAGTGCACTGCAGGAGAGTTTTAATTTTGATGGATTTGCTTTGGGAGACACATAGGTTGATACTTTCCCATGTATGTGTTCTCACAACAAAGACGTCATAAAATGTAGTCACCAAAAATCACATCAGAAAGAAACTGGAAGATGATTGACTCCACTGCACTGGTTGAAAACCTCTAATGTCAAATTATATTTGTATAAGTGAAATGTAAAATGTTCTCTCTATTGGCTCATTGTCTCGTGTTAGCATACAGCTGATAGGCAGCAGTGACTATAGGCAGTGACTGGCAGGTGTTTTATACTGTTGTATCTTGAGACTGATCAAATAGCTCAGTTACTATAAAACAGTGTAGAATAAAAAAGCAGCAACAATATTAATACTTCACATGATTCTTCCACACTGAGTTAACCACAGCTGAAAATGATTACATACAGTATATTATATAGTACAGACTACAGGCTACCAGCTGTACAGTAATGCACTGTGTAGTGTATCAGAGAGAGAGAGAACCTTCAGATCTTTGGTGTTGTGAAGCATATTTAGATGACTTATATTACCTATATTCTACTTACATCACTATGTGCAAAAAATGCCCTAAAGAGCTAAAGATGTAACATGTGAGTCTTAACAGCTCAGTTATTGTGGTTAAACTCGTGAAGGTTAGGAGATGAGGAACAACATTTGCCCTGAGTTTCCCTCGGTAAGAGGTATCCATATTTAACACTTTGCTCTGTGGACTTGCTGTGTTCCACGCGGACACACGTGTGCGCGGGAACATATGCACCAGAACTCATACCGCAGGATGTTGATTTTGGACTTCACACAGTAGTGTGGTTTACACATGGACAGGCCCAACCTATGTGTGTACATTAATCAAACCAACAAACAGCACACCTCCACTGTTTGCTGTTCTATTTGTATGTCCACGCTTGGTTTATGTGAGTGTGTTTCCTTTCTTATGACTGCCACCATTCACAGCATATTGATACATGTGTCAGTACATTTTGTTTACACTGACATTGAGTTACAGTTATAAATTCTTCAGATTAAACCCAGATGTAAATGGTATTATCCTAACATCACAAGTGCATATGTGGGACATGTGGCAGATGTCACGTTAGACAGCTTTAGTTTAAACCACATACATTTTTTTTAGCTTTCTGCTCTAGTGAAATTTAGATATGATAACATCTACATTACATACATACAACAGTGATTTGAATTTATCTTTGAACGATTTCTAAGGAGCCACTGGAAGAAGAAAAACTTCCATCATCTTGTCCTTCTTAAATGTTGTTTTTTCTTCTTAGTTAAGCTCAGGTGGTGTCTGTTTTGTGTTGCAGGGTCCACCTGGTCGTGCTGGTCTACCTGGAGCTGACGGTTTGCCAGGGCCTCCTGGTACTATGCTGATGCTGCCAGTAAGTGCTCAGATGAACACAACAACCTTTTATCATCAATGCCATATCCTGGATAATTTGTAGTGTATTGAATGAGTAACTATTTGAATGTGTTGAACAGTTCCGTTTTGGTGGGGATGGTGAGAAGGGTCCGGTGGTGTCAGCCCAAGAAGCCCAAGCACAGGCCATCCTCTCCCAGGCCAGAGTAAGTACACCACACACCAGGAAGCCAAAGATCTATAGACAAAGCCCCACCCCACCATTCTCCAACCACACAGATGTAGGGGGAAAGGAGGGGAAGAAGGAGACAGCATTTTGGCGATGAGGGGAGGTGGTGCGTTTGTTGGCCTAGCAAGGCTACAACTGAGACATGCTGAGCAACAACATAAAAAGGCCACTTTGAACAGATGGGCAGGAGAGACTGTTAAAAATACTTTGGGGGCTCCCAGTCTGCAAGTGGCTTCAACTAACAGGTGTAGAAGATGTCTTAGTTCGTATGTGGGAGAGAAGCTGAGTGGTTAGAAGAAAAAGCGCAAATCTGGAGTTTCACTCACTGGCCACTGTGTATTCTAATGCAATCCAATACAGCAGCTCTGCCATGAAATCTGCTTTTATTAGGTTTTAATTTCTCTGCTTTTAGGTTGAACCTGTCTAACTGCATCATATTAAGAGGTGTGTCTAATGTTTGACCCCTCATTTACATAAACAGGGTTTCCATGCAAAGACAAAATAAAAGCAATATATAAATAATGTGTTGAAACATGACATATGTTAACAAATGGACTTGTTCTTGTGTCTGCCCTGCAGCTGGCTATGAGGGGACCCCCTGGGCCGATGGGTTTGACAGGAAGATCAGGGCCAGTGGTGAGTCTCTGTTTTTTGTGGAAGAATTAACTCTTTACTTGTTAACACATATTCATCATCCAGTCCACCGTGTTTACTTGTCACATGCACACGGATCCATTATGATGTTTAAAGTTGTGTTTAAGCTTCATATGATGTGCTTTTTAGCACATTATATTTCAGAGTTCTGTAAATGTTTTCACTTCTGTATTATTATTAGTATAAAAACATGTCTTTATGTTTGTGTTTGTTTTTATTTTATTTATTTATTTATTATTATATCAGGACAAATTTACTGGTAGACACCAGCAGCAGAAACCTGATTAGTTGTAAAAAGTTGTTGTCTCTGCACTTGGTGACTCAGTGGTCACACCGTCTTCAGCTGCCAGATTTCATCCATGTTTCCCCCACCCCCACCTACCTCCTCCTCTCTCTTGGGCTTGTTGATACACGATCGACTATTTATCTGCAGAAAAAAAAGCCCCACAAAACACACAAAGAAAGAAAAGCTGCTTTTCTCTGGGAAAAGGCGAAGTGTACGGACCTGCAACAACATGACAATCAGAAATGAAGAACAACAAAATGTTTCCCTTCTTGATTGAGTACCTGTCCAAAACCCAGCTTTTCACTCAGTCAAGCTATTTTATGATTCTGAAACGTCTGCGTGTAATCACCAGCTTTGAATCCATGCTTGTCTGCAGACAGATTACAGTATACAGTGTGCCCCAAATCTCTGCCTAGACCAACAACCCAGCATTTCATTTAGCCTTAAATATATGCCAAAAGGCAAAAAGTTAATGTGGGTGCATGTCTTCTAAATGCAGCCTTCAGATGCTCGTTTTGAGTTCAATTCACAAACCGATTTGAGCTGGTGCTAATACTTGAAATGCTAGAAACACATAGGTTGAAAGAACAGCAATTGTTGTGTCAGATTCATGCAGTGTGCATCAAATACAAACAGTCACAGAGTGGGATAGTAAGAAAAAATAAGTGTCTGTGTTGAATTGTCTGCACTTGAGTTGACATGTAATGTGCAGTAGGAGGACTGTGTGGATTCTTTCTCGTCAATGAACATGTGCATATGAAGCTGAATATCGCCCTCTGCTGTTTACTGTACTTTACTGTGTCACAAACTGAATGAAATGAGACCATGTTTGGTTTGTATTCTTTCTCTTTAGGGTCTACCTGGTCCTTCTGGACTGAAAGGTGAGAGTGGAGACCCTGGACCTCAGGTGAGAATGAAATCATGCTCCTAATGATGCATAAAAACATCCCTCACCTTATACTGTATGCCACATCTAAGGTTATTTGTTTTAGTGCTCACTAAGTGGTTCTCCCATCTTAACAGGGTCCCCGTGGCATCCAAGGGCCTCCAGGACAAACGGGCAAACCTGGCAAGAGGGTGAGTGAACTCATCGACCTGCTGCACTCTCACTGTTACACTGTGTTTGTTGTTGTGAGTCTTGTGGTCACTGCTCAAATGCTGAGAGGCTTATTTCCACTTCAACAAACAATTGCTTGATATGTGCTTAAAGGCTTGTGCTGCCTCCAAATCCTCGGATCAATAACCAGGCAGTTAATCTGTCTGAAAATGCTTAAATGGGAAAACTGGTTCTGGACATAGGGGACAATTAGTGTCACAGCACAGTCACTCCACAGAGCCAAACATGTTGACCTGATTGTTTCCTAATAAACATAAACCAGTTGTAGGCAAATGAGTAATTCAGGCTTGATTCATGGATAAACTGTAACTGAGTGTCAAAGTGTGATCAGAGATACTTACGCTCACCTACTGACTAAACTTTCCTTGTATCCCTGTCTGTCACAGGAAAGTGATAATAATAAGAAGAAATCAGAGTAGTAACATCATTTCTTATTCTTTACATGTTTGTTTCCATGTTGAACAGTGGTTTGTGTTACCCAGCGTTATTTCTTACTGTTTGCCACTGCAGCTATTTATTAATTTAAAAAATTGAATTATTTCTGTACTTTAAACTGATCTGGACTCCAGGTCCAGAAGAGTAGCTGGTGTGCT
>JAUBNQ010000012.1:29226987-29238661 GCA_032353495.1 Ctenopoma kingsleyae
TATTATTCTTTGTTCATCTCTCATCAGTCTTATCCTTTGCTCATTGCAGGGACCCCAAGGACCTCAGGGACCAGTGGGCTTCCCTGGACCAAAGGGGCCCCCTGTAAGTGTTTCTCCTCCTCCGCTGTACACACTTGTACATCAATGTTAAACCACCCAAAGTAGGTCTGTGTGGTTTATTGCTAGTTCCTGAGATTCATGGTCTACACTCTTACTCTTACTGCCTTTCCTCTTGTCTCAACACCAAATTAGCCTTGTTTGCAAACATTATAAGTCACAATTGATTCAATTTGGGGGAGTTCATGAGGTGAAGTATTATATAGCAATATCCCTAATTCTGTGCAGGGATCACTAGTCTAAGTGAAGCAGAATCCATTTTCTCCCTCCCCAGTCTAAGCGGGAGACAAGTGGTAATTTCCACCTATCGATTCAGGTTAGATTCACAGCTGGCTCTCAGCCCTCAGCCAGTGATGTTGTTCCCCTCATCGAAAAAATACAACCTGTTATTTTTTCATTAGAGTTCCATTAGTCTAACTTTGCCAGTCTGAAAATGATGCGTGTACTGGATGTTGTGTCTTCAAAGCATTTGCACAATACTAATCGTAGTGCCATTTTTCACTCCTCTTATGATGGCGGTGTATGTCTTGGTATACCTAGTGAACGTGTATTTTATTTCTGCCTAACAGGGACCACCTGGAAAGGACGGGCTGCCTGGACATCCCGGCCAGCGCGGAGAGACGGTGAGTCCCGAAGGTGCAGTCAGTCACCTGTGTGGCTATGGTTAGACTCATCCTCCAAATTCATGCCGAGGGTGGAAACATAAGCTCTCACATGGACATAGGAATTGAATGTGACTTTGTGATTTTTCACCTGGAGAGGTTAGTCACATTTTCACAGCTGGTGCAAATAAGAGCACAACACCTCATTTTATTATACAGAAATGTTTAGTCATTGATCTACACTAGAGACGTATATAGACATGCACCTCAACTGAAACAGCCCCTCACCCAACTCCTCCTTCACTTCTTACCTCTATTGCTCTTGTATGCTGGGGGGATTACAGTCAGTGATAGCACATCTCAGTGGGAAGCAAAAGGGGATTCCTGGAGCAAAACTAGAAAGAGAGCTTGTGCACATTGTCTGTCTGCTCGATACACACACACACACACACACACACACACACAATGCATTCTGTCATTCTGAGTAAATCCAGATGGCTCAGACTCCCATCTCATGGAGAAAGACATCAGGGAGCTGGGGAACCATCCTTTTCTGATGGAGTCTCTGTCTTGTTGTTACTCCAGTAGTTTGCAAATATCCGGTGAGAGGACGCTGAACTCATATTGTCCAACAAGGTAACAAGCACTAATAACTAATGCATACACTACACCAGCAGCCATAAAATGTGTTGCCACAGCAGGGCACGGTAGTTTGTGTTCTTTTTTTCAAAACATAGTTATGAGCTAAATGAGAAATGGCTGCACTAAATTTGCCCCAAAGATGCATCAAGGCGTATCCTGCTATCTGACGACAAGGTAGCAAAGTGTGATTCAGTGACACCTACAGTAGTTGCATTCCCCTGCTCTTTGCTTCGATTCCCCTGGACTTGGTATGCATCAGTGCACCTTGCTTTGACGAGGCTCAGAGGGCAGTAAATTCTACTAAAAGCTCGACAGATCATCGCCTCAATCGTTAAAGCTTCCCTTTCCCGCCTGCCTCTTTCCTATAGATAAACGTAACACACCACAGATGAGCGCGTCCCTTGCCTTTGCTGCTGCTCGAGCGACAACGATAGAGTCTTCATTAAGGTGTTTACTGCTGTAGATTTATGCTCTGATGAACAGGCTCCACAAGCATCCAATATGAGAATTTATCACAGCAATAAAGATGTTCAAATCCTGCCAGCCTCGGCAACACCCGTTGCATTTGAGGAAGTGCAAATACAGATTTGAATTGGTGTCTCTGAGTCGGGGTGATGCTGTAACAGCGTGGCCTGAAGGTTTCCGTTGAATAATGCATCATCATAAATCAC
Organism: Ctenopoma kingsleyae; assembly: GCA_032353495.1. Lineage (NCBI taxonomy): Eukaryota > Metazoa > Chordata > Actinopteri > Anabantiformes > Anabantidae > Ctenopoma > Ctenopoma kingsleyae. The sequence continues at coordinate 29,229,020 of JAUBNQ010000012.1, forward strand.
AGCACACATACAATAGTGATCAATAGGTCTGGAGATTTGAGAAGTTTGTTGTTGAAAACTATTGAACGCTACCCAACTCTCTGACACTGTTCACTCATGTCTTTCTGTCAAATATCACGTTTACATACAAAAGCATTTACCAATTCAGAATTGGCACATATCTCTCTGGAAGAGTAAATCTGTGTTAATGTCTCACTCCTGCTGTATCAGTTCAGTAGCTCCCTGAAAAGCACCAATGAGGGTTAATATGTGATGAATATACTTGGAAGAAGACTGAAACAAATGCAGATTGGATTGTTCTTCTTCTGGAGGACAGAAGTTCATCTGATTGTGCTGCAGCATTGCAGAGTCGATACTTGAGATGTTGAGCTTGTATCTTTTATTGGGGCTTGTCTTTTTTTGTCCTCTTCTGCTGTTTGAATCTGCTTAAGCTTGTCCCTAGGGAATTACTGCGCTGTAAATCAGCCACACACTGTGAATATAAATATATGCAACAACTGTACTACAACTTATTGTTGTGTATTACACTGAAGAACACTCTAACTTTTAAAGGGTGATTTCTATTTTATTAGTAGGAGTTACTATTATTGTGCAGTTGTTTTGTTTTTGTGTGAGCAAGTTAGCTTTATTACATTTAAATGAATAAAGATTTGTTAATTTCAATTGTTACATTACAAATGATAGAATAGTACATTATTATTAGTTTTACTGTGATTATTACAGTATCATTGCCACATGTGCCACCAGAGTAAGGTCAATGTAATTTAATGTCATTAGAGTGACAGAATTCTTAGTGGGTATGGTACTATGAGTACGTGCACATTATAAAATGTTTACTTTTTAAAACTGGTGGAAGTACTGTATACTGTAGTGTTCATCATGAGCAGAAAGACAGAGAGGGAAATTGAAAGGCATTATCTTTACAGTAATGAATACAGAATGCAAATGATAAATGAGGGGCAATGTTGTCTGGTTTGACATTTGTTGCATGTCACCTCCCTCCCCCACTAACCTCTCTACGTTTCCTGTTTGTGTCTGCTTTCATACACAGTGAAGGCTTAAAGCCATAAAATCTTTTCACATCAAGGAAAAACACAAGGCAAAACCTAAATCCCTGCTTCTCAGCAGAAACATATTTAAGTGGAATCACTGTGTTTTCTTTACTCTGGTTTTAATAGATAAGCTATGTTAGATAAGTGTTTCTATCGTTATTTCAAATAAATCATATAAACGCTTTGTGATCTTTTTTTGTTTCAGGGTTTCCAAGGAAAAACTGGTCCACCAGGCCCAGGAGGTGTTGTCGGGCCCCAGGTAAGAGAATTATATCATGAAGAAATACATTTTTTAAGCTGACATCTTGCAGACAGTGCAATTCCACTCTATAAATACAATATAGAAGTAAGGTAGCTAACAGATTTGTATAATCAACAAATACCAAGCAAAAACTGTGATATCTAGAAGATACTGGAGGGTAAGGTGGATGTTCCTGAGGCTTTAAACAAAAGGTCTTAGATCTAATTTTTATTTATTTACTTTTATCGTTTTTTTTACAATATTGTTATAAATTATGAATAGTGCTTTATTAAGCCATCTCATGATTTATTGATTCTGTTGTGATTTCTAAGGGACCCACTGGAGAGACCGGCCCCGTTGGTGAGAGAGGCCACCCTGGACCCCCAGGTCCACCTGGAGAACAGGGTCTGCCAGGTGCTGCTGGCAAGGAGGGAGCAAAGGTATGTTGAAAGAAGAGAGGCAAATGACATTTACATTTAGTGATTTGGCAGAAGAGTTTATCCGAGGTTTCGTGAGAGCCAGATAGGGGAGAAAGAAGTTTTTTTTGTTTTGGTTATTTTTACATAAAATTTGCAGAAGAGTTCCTCCAACAGTTTTTCCGAAAACTGGTAATGAGGCTGCTGATCGAGCAGAGCTAGGTAGTATCATGACATGTTAACTGACACTGGACATGTTAAGAAAGAAAGAATGAAAGCTGTGTTAGAGGTAATCCTTAAATCATCATGTGATCTAAATGCTCATTTATTTTTCTATACTGTAGTTCTACGTACAGTCATGTGATACATTTGAGAGAGGTCTGACCTTTCATCTTCAGCTGTATTAGATTTGTGTTAGTTACACTGTCAAAGCAAAGCCAGGGGGAGCTCCACAGCACAGAGGTGGGCTGTTAATTGTGATTCCTGCACATAATTAGATTTTGCAGATTGAGCTAGCTGCATTCACGAACAGTTATATTTCTTGAGGGCATGAGGGCTCAATAAACTACTGGATTTCTTAAATAAAACTAACGCCAAAGCAGCAGACTTACTATCCCTCTCTGTGCAGTATAAGACTCCAGCAAACTGCTGAAGATGCTGTCGCTGAGATTTGGGGAGCGTCTGGCTACATTCCCTCCCTGGCCTGCCTGGCAATTGAGTGCCCATTAGTAGCAGACAGCAGCCATTTTGTAGAAGTATGGGCTGCTCCAACCCGACCCTCAGACTCCCAGGACCACTCAGCATCCCCAGCTCCCCATCCCCTTTCTCAAACCCCCACATCTCCCGCTTTCATTTTCTTCCTGTCTTCCCCAAGCAGACAATTTAATCAAGTCCATCGGCTAACTCCAAACCATCCGCCACTCACAACCCCACTTTCCTCCCAGCTCTACTCAGGCCTGTGCATCTGTATGCCAGGGACACTCTGTGGAGGCCTTGGCAGCAGAGCCCAAATCCTCTTATACCTCTCAAGCCCACACTTCTGCGCCTCCCTGTTTGCAGATAAAGTCAGTCTGCCAATAGAAAAGAGAACGAAGCCAGAAGTAACTTTTACTGAAGTCAAATGTCCCCATTCGAGACATGTGGTGTACAAAGTGAATCACACAATGAGCACAATGAACCTTTCTAATTCACTGTTGGAGTTGAGGCACAGAACTAACTCATAAACTGCTGCAGAAGCAGAAGACTTTTTTGTATTGCTCATTTTATTATCCTTCCCTGAAATGAGTGCTCTGACTGCTCCTTTTACTCAATAACGTGTGATTTTTGAACATTTGAACTTTTAGCCATTAAGCATTACTTGTTATTTGCAGTTATATAACCTTTTTGAAATAATCTGCTTCCTGTGTTTGAAGTTGCTATGACATGAAAGCAACTCTGCGTTGGATTTGATTAGAGTCGAGAATTATGTATCAATTGTGTGGCGGCAGCTCTAATGAATTCACAGAAAACATACATGCTCCCACCTAATTGCAGCTAATGAGCTATTAAGATGGAAGTCAGTTACACAAGTCCACTTCTGTTCTTGGGGATGTAAAAACCCAAATATATGCAATATTTGCCTGGAAATCTTTGTGTTTTTCAGAAATTCGGAGCTCTCTCTTGGCCCGCATCAATTTGTGTAGTTGGTTACTTTGATACACAATTGCTGAAACATACCTGCATATTTAGATTGTATGAGAGAGCTCAGACGAAGCGGGAGTTAAGCATCTTTACTTACATAATTCTGTCCAGTGACTGATGGACAGCTGCAGGTTTTGTTCCACCCCAAGTTGCTGGGAAACACAAAATCTTTAGTTTTTATGAATTATTCTAAATTTTCTTTGGGTTCATTTTACTTTTAAATTTTTTTAGTGGAGTACATGTACTTTTGTACATTAAGTACATTTTAGAGGACTATGTAGTACTTTTACAACTAGTATGTGTAAAATGAGAGGTGGTATTTCTACTTTAAGTAGAAGTTAGGCTTGCATCTTTACTAAAGTGATGAGTTAGTACTTTTACACCTCTGTTTTATAGAACAAATAACTGTTTTAAGAAGTATTTGGACAGTGATACTATTATTATTATATATTTTATTATTTAATCATTTTAATTTAGCAAATTTTAACAATAGCAAATGTATCTTCATAGTCTCACATTATCTACCATTATTGCTCTTTGAATAGCCAGGCTTAGTTGGCATTTTGCTTGGACGGGCATACTTTCAGGTGGGCAGCACAGTAGATACTACTCCTTCTCACCTAAACCTCCTTCTGACACCTGGTTGGACGAGTCCAGTGGCTGCTGCCTCTGAGCTGTTATTAATCTTCGCAACACAACATATGAACTCTGTGTAGTTGTTCATGAGTTTCACTTCAGGTACAAAGCATGAGCAAAGAAATAATACTGTTGTATAGATGCAACATATTAAGAACTACACTAACTCAGTGTGTGATTGTGTGTATAGGGAGATCCTGGACCACAAGGATCCTCTGGGAAAGACGGTCCACCCGGTCTTCGTGGCTTCCCCGGAGAGAGAGGTCTACCTGGTGCCTCGGTAAGTGTTCCCCTCCACCTACATCTTCCTTTTACGTGTGTTTGATTGTAGAAAGCAACAGAACATTGCTCCATAACAAATGAACCAGCATCTATCTAGAGCTGTTCACTTCATTAGAGACACCAGCCTTGGAATTCACTCCTGGCAATCAATCCGGTGCAGAGGAAATCCAAAGCGACATCTTACAAATGAACAGGCGTGCCTGTGCATCGCTCCACCAACACTGACAACACTGTTTTAACCACTGCAATGCATCATGGGCCTCGATTATAGAAGTAGGGGACTGTTGGTTAGTAATCCATTTGTGAAATCTTTCCCTAGTTTAACTCAAGGACTTGTATGGTTTTTCATTTTCCAGTGCCAGCATTTTGGGGGCAGAAAAGTTATTTGTCTCTGTATGCATTATTTACTTAATAAATTATTAAGTGAGAAATGTTGGCAATTAGACCTTGGCGGCTGGGAATGAATATACTGTAGGGAGAGCTAGTGTTGTGCTGCCTACATCCTCAAGGTCAGTCAGTGCCACTGATTGTTTTCTGCCATTGTAATTTACTTCAGCACACAGTCACAGACACACTCATTACCCACACTGCTACATGCTCATCTGTGGCCCACAAGGGAGCTGCATGCACACACATACACACATTTTAGACATAGACAAACACGCGTGCATGGGACATACTATATACACCCGTCTGCAAGTTCAAAATGAAATACAAAAGCTTCCATGTGCAGACTAAGATAGAGAACACTGTGTACACACACACACACACACAGTCACGTGTGTACAGCCCACCTTCTCAGGCTACATGAAGAGCACGTTTATGAAGGATATTATATTGTATCTATGTGCCACAAGTGACTGAGTTAGCTGTTATGGATATTGAATTGTTTTCTGGCTACTATGTGTCTGGCCTCTGATTTATGCTGCTGGTCGACCAGGATGAAAATGTCAGTAATAATGACATTTTCCAGAGCAGTGCCATGAAGTCAAATGCACATTTCTAGTGGTGTCTGGCTGGTGACAAACCAGTTAGACCAGGCTGGATTGGCATGAAGTGATGGAGCTGTTGACATGCAGACCTGTAGGTCAAATACATAGACTAATGTCAAGTCATGGCCATGTCAGGAGGTCTTCACGTGTTGTTTCCTTCTTTTCCCCAGGGCCCAGCAGGTCTGAAGGGAGGAGAGGGGCCCCAAGGTCCACCTGGTCCTGTTGTAAGTACACTTTTACCTCAGATCAAAGTAGCTTTGAGAAGTTAAATTTTTTTGAAAAATGTGAAAAATCTTTAAAATAAAATAAAAAAAAAAAAATGTTATGTGTGATTTGTGTTATTGTGTATTATTGTGTATTTCATACTTTAGATAGCTTGTGCTGCTTTATGTCAAGCACTGGAGAGCATTTTTAATCATTTAGACAAAAATAAATGTCTTAAAAATGTGCTTCATAGTACCTTCTGTGCTATCTTTGTATCTGCTTTCCTTTTGACATCACTACCAGGGAGGGCTCCGTCTATTTTAGGCTCTCAAACCTGTGAGAGAAAGGTTACATTTATTGATTTGTTGAACTTTTTCCCAGGTAAGGTTTGATGAGCAGTATGCTTTTTGTCAGCTGGGCCTTGCTGAAAATTCATGAATTTATACACACTACTGATGTATTGTAGCAGCTAGGTTAAGTGTCTTGCTCAAGGACACATCACAGCTGAAATTAGGAAATTAGGAAAAACAGTAGGACTTCAGTCACAGATAGCAGAACTCCTAACAAGAAATTCTGTCATGCATTCCATACACATATATTAACTCATTACACCATTGTGGTCACGTCATCTGAGTTTTATTTATTAATTTTCCAGTGAAAGCGTAACGGCTTTACTTCATCCCACTGCACACAGCGATTTGTCATCGAAGCGATCATGTGCTAGAGTAGCAGGGTATCAAAACTGTTTGCTCCGTTGCCTTTTGGCACACAGACGCCAAACAAACACAACAAGCCACACAGCTGGGAGAGCATCCATATGGTGATTCATGGTGTCTAGCCTCAGTCTCTAAGTTTGCATCGTGGCACATTCTGCCTGCTCTCATTTCTTCTCAGATTATCACAATGGCTCTAGAGGTTCTTCTGAAAATACCTTTTAAGCTTAACATATGGTTACATCGTCACATTAAAGTTTTTCTTTCACTTTTATTGCTTAGTGTTTTTTTCCTTTGCACCTTTGTCAGATATTTTTTTTGTATGATCTGTGTGAGTTCCTGTTTTCCGGAGGGAAGATGTAAAGTGTGTAAAAGTCTGATGGTCGGATGTTGTCCAGTGAGCAGGAGGCAGTTCACCTGTAAACTATGATGATTTTGGGGCTTTATTTGAGCTGCCATACAGGGACACACTGGGCTTCAAAGCCTTGATTTAGCAATCCATGCGCACGGTTTAGTTTTTTCTCTTTAACTTTTTTTTTCATCCGTGGCACCTCCTGGGCTCCGTACTAATGTATCAGCAGCGTGTTCGTACCTCAGTCACAGCTCTGACACTGAACATTGAATGAAGTAAACAAAAAAATCGAATGCAAAATGTACAGATACTAAAGTTGTTAAGCTGCATCCAAAGTTTTGTTAACGATGTGTAGATATTTAGAGAGTATGTTCAAATACTGTTTAAAAAACCTTTCTGAATCAAAGGTTGGGTTCCACATATTTAAGATGATTGAGATATTAAAGAAAAGACCATAAAATAACCATGGATACAGGCAGCAAAACATTTAGAGAATTTATTTTATGTGTTCACAGCACTTCAAGGACAAATGTTTCCACAGCCACAGTTTTTTCAGCTGGGTTGTTGCTGAAGGACAGTGCTGTTCCATCTGCAATTGTTGCTGGAGATTTGCTTTTCATAGGCCACAGGAAGACTTTCACAAGCTGCCCAATGAGAACGGAGTGGGGTGGGGGGAAGAGGGACCTTAAAGACACAGGAGCTCAAACAAGCCATTATACAGCTCTGGAAAAAATGAAGATACCACTGCAAAATGATCAGTTTCTCTGATCTTGCTATATAAAGGTATATGTTTGAGTAAAATTAACATTTAAACTACTGACAACATACGATTCCAAATACAAATATTGTCATTTAGAGCATTTATTTACAGAAAATGAAAAATGGTCAAAATACCAGAAAAGGTCCAGTGTTTTCAGTTCATATTCATTTTTACACATTACTGATGTTTTAACTTTTAACCTTTTTTTTTAACTTAAAGTCTTCAGAAATCAATATTTAGTAGAATAACCCTGATTAGAAATCACAGCTTTCATGCAGTGGTCTCTTCATTTTTTCAAGAGCTGTACATTTGTAAATAAATATAATCTTGTATCAACAGCGCCCCAGAATAAAGCCTACATTAAGCATAAGGCACTAAAACGAGATCAAATGCAGGCACGCGCAGTGTTGATTCAGTGCAGCAGAGATAAGAAATGCTGAGTGTCGTTCGCCACCATGTTTTATGTATTTAGGTGAACACTGTGTCCCTGTACTGTATGTGAGCACTGATACACGGCAGCAGCCTCTTTGATTCAGAAATTCTTTTTCAGCACCATGAGTGAGCTGCTCACAGCTCAGAGAGCCACCAAGATGTGAGCTCACCGACAGCAGATAATAATGGCTGCTTTCAAGGAGCTGCTTTATTAGAACTTAAAAGACACCTGTTAGTGTGTGTTGCTCCTGCTGTTTTCTCAGTACTCTTCCCTAAATAGTTTGTGTATGAAGGTGTTTGGATCCATTAGTGGTGGAACTCAGAAATGCAATGTCCTTTCTCTGCGGGATAAACAAACCTGCCTTCTTTCTTTTCATTTCTTACTCTTTGTTTTGCACAGGGTTCTCCTGGTGAGAGAGGTCCTGCTGGTCCAGCTGGTCCAATTGGCCTGTCCGGTAGACCTGGTCCTCAGGGTCCACCGGGTCCTGCTGGTGAGAAGGGAGCACCTGTAAGTATTTTTCTCCCTGGCAGTTTCTTTATTCTTGACGTGCACTCTTTCCGTATATTAATTCAACAAACTTTGTCCTTCTCCAGGGTGAGAAAGGGCCTCAAGGTCCAGCTGGTCGTGATGGGGTCCAGGGTCCCGTTGGTCTGCCTGGGCCTGCTGGACCCCAGGGTCCACCCGGAGAAGATGGTGATAAGGTCAGTCATCATGCTCAGTTCGTCTCCTGCAGCGATTCTGTTTGTGACGGTTCCTTCTATTGAGCTGACAAACCCGCATCTCCTCTTTCAGGATTCTAGCTACAGATGATGGCTGTTTGTGTTCAGCTACAGTTTCAGTGATTTTTCATTTCATCTTGACATATGGAGAGGAAGCTAAGCTGATCTGAGATGAGAGGTTGACTGTGTGTGTGTTTCTCTTTCCCAGGGAGAGGTTGGAGAGCCCGGTCAGAAAGGAAGCAAAGGTGACAAGGGAGAACAGGTGTGTTTCCTGTCTTCCACACACTTATTCTTTTATTGTCACAGAGCTGTTTACATATCACAAAGCGACACATGAGTGATTTTGACATTTATGTGATTATTTTGGGATTTGTCTTGTTTACTTCCAGGGTCCTCCTGGTCCAGCTGGTCTCCAAGGTCCCATAGGTGCCCCAGGTCCTGCTGTAAGTACTATATAACTAACCTGTCTTTCATTGGTGACATTTCTCCAGTGCACCGTGAATGTTTCAGGACTGTACCATCACAAACCAGACAGAAAGGAAAGAGGAGATAGTATCTGTGAAGACAGTACAGATAGGTAGGAATTGCTGCATCTTTTTGGCCTTCACAATAAGAGCTTCCCAGTTCCTTTGGAGTAAATATACCACGTACAGTAGTGACTCCTCCTATTTCTGTGCATGTAACCTTAAAAGTGCTAAAAAGCAATGAGACCTGTCTTCACGTGTGGTCTCCACTCTGGTTATACCAAGCATTGTGATTTTTATTTTGCCATGTTTTAACTACCTGTGCTGATTGTTTTGTATTAACTACCTGCTCCATCCCAATTTCTCAGAGTTATGTTCTGCTGCTTCATGTTTTCACTGCTCTTCCCTGTCATCATTTTTGTATGTTGCATGTTTTATTGTTGTTTTAATGCCTAATTTAACATCTGGCCCAGGGACAGCAGTTATGAAAATTAGCCTTTTTGCTAATACAGGCACATTTACAGTCATGTTGATTCATGTACACTGTCCCTGGGAAAAATAAAATAATTTTCAAAAACACCAAATTTTCTGTGAGCCGGAGGATTATTACTGATAAATCTTCGCTGTTCGACTTTACACATTTAACTATAATAACTTATGTGTTGTATTTTCAGAGTTCGTGGTAAGAATAAGTAACA